>JAHLJT010008756.1:91104064-91322967 GCA_031308135.1 Acheta domesticus | reverse complement strand
TTTGCGTTACTGCTCGTACCCACGCCACTGAGTAGAGCTCCCTAGAAGAGCTAAATCTCCAAAAACCTAAGAGAAGGTTCAAAAAAACTCATTTTGTAAAATTCTTCTTAAGAAATAACTCGGGACCCACCTACCTTGAGCTGTCCCCTGCCTAGTCCCCCTCCAGGTCCCGACCTCCCGGCCAGTCCCTGGCCAGAGACCGGCCAGTCCCTAAACTGTCCCTCAGACTCGTGTCCCCATAAAGCTCAGTTGTCTCTTCTACAAAACTTATGTACCTTCGAGATCACGGACACCTGATGTAGGAGCTTAAGACGTGTCTTGTTCGAATTATGCGCGATTTTCATGTGCATTGCAGAGATCTTTTCCCTACGTCTTAATCTGCAAACTTCAATTTTCCGTTTTAAATCAGTTTGATACAAAGAGTGGGGAGTAATTTCCTGTTTGTCAATAGCTCACTTACAGATTTTGTGTAGATGGTTTCCTTAAAAATTTAAAAATCAAAACAATCCTTAGATAATTATAAACAGGGAGGATATAAACCGAACGAAAGCAAACAAAATTGAGGGCGATTAAGTGCAATGAAGGGCGATTGAGGACGCCAAGGAATAGATAAGGTCATCAAAGGTGGCTAGAGTGATGACTCGCTCGAGTTTGAGAAACGACAGGGGGTTAAGTAAGCCCAAGAAAGAAGACGGGTAAAAGCACCGTTTATGTGAGGGCAGCTCGTGGACAGTCGGCAAGACAGACTGGTGTTGTGCCTGGAGACAGATCAGAAGACAGTCCGTAGAACAACGGACTGTCCTGACTCACTAGCTCTATGAATTTTATGTTTTTAGGCAGGGTAGTAGACATAAATCAGAGGACAGCCAACTGTCACCTGCGCACCACAGAACAAAAGACAGTCGTGTGTTTTGTGGTATTACGATTTAATTCCAACCTGCAGTTTGTTTCCTAGTTTTATCGGAAACGAATGAGTTTAAATAAAATACTATTATTATTTTTCTTCTTACACTTTAATTCTTGTGATAATCTTTTTGTTGTAAATGTCGAAGAGATAGTAGATATATTTTTTGTCTTCTAAATTAGTGTGAAGAAAAGGAATGTTTTTTTGGGGTATGCCGCTCTTCCTCACTACAAAAATTCTTCTACACTACGAGTGAAAGAGCAATATCGTTCTCATTGAATACATTAATATCCTTAATGTGGATTGTGATCCGTTAAGTCAATAAGGTGAGTTGATGTCAACATACATTACGCTTGCTCTCAGTGGTAAAGAAGTAAATTTACATAAGGGAGCTGTGCATCTAATATATTAGACATGTAAATCTGTTTTCACTTCATTGACAATTAAAGCTATATTTTTATTTAATATATCATTATACACGAACTTTCGCAATTCTACACCCGGAGTATTTAACAAGACAATTTAACTCGTCATCGCGTGCGGTGCCGCGTGCGGAGGACAATTCGCGCCTATCCACGACTCCAGTCCTTTGAAAACAGTGAAGAAGACAGCGGCTGTTCTACTGACTGTCCGTCATCTAGCTGTTCTTGTGTAAACAGTGCTGTTCGGACAAGCAAGCTGTTTTATTATAAAACCTAATTTACTTATTTTTATATATGCTCTTCTCATCATGGTCACGTTTCTGTATAAAGCGTTGTAACAAAGTAATCTTATTTCACATTGATGCCAATGTAATAATTTGTATTTTTTTGTATTGTTCTTTTCTTACAGATTCCATCCTAATAATTTCTGAATTGTGCAATCATGCTACAATTTACGCGATCATCAATCACTATAATGTTTCACACTCCTTATGTTAATGTTTGCAATAACCACGATCGCTTGTGCTATGATCAGATAACTTATTGTATCTTATTCAATGAATCAATTACACATTTTAATTTCACATGTGTCTGATAATTTCTGAAGGATGGTGACTGAACCTGAATAATCAATTTTCAGGAAAACGCGAGACCAATAGCTCGTCCAATTACATCTATTGGTGGTCCTCCAAGGTAAGTGAATTTTCCAGAGAAGACAGAGTGGTCGCCATGTAATGGGTCACACCCTAACCAATTCTCAGTCCACTGCTGTGTGTCTCCTCCGCCAAGTGCTTTAGGCAAGGGCAGTTGCCAGCGATAGAGCGCCAGATGGTGAGGAATGTCAAATAGATAAGGAAAGAGCTGGAAATGGAGTGCAAGCAATCTACAGCGATCTACGTTGGCGGCCAAAGGTAAACGCGAGCAAGCAGACAGACAATTGGGTGGGCAGGCAAAGGCGTTTGTGATCGATCGGTTAACTGATGTTTCTGGGCACACCAACTGCTATGAGCATTTATCTCGATAGTGTAGCGAGTGATTTTATGTCTAGATGTGGTGTTTTTTATCCTCCGCTGAAATGTGAGATTAGGCGCCGATATTCACGTCGGCTTTCGGGGAATTTACGCCCCCAGGTATCATCCCCAAAGGAACGCCACCCCAGACTGGACAAGCTCCAAGATCCCGTGTGGTCTCGCGAGATATGACAATGTAGTGCACGAAGTGTGAGTGTGTATAAAGGGAGAGGATTAAGATAACGAATAGGAAATAATTATTGCGCATGATCCGTGGCGCATTTGTAAGGGCACTTACTGCTCCGGCATTTGCCTGGTATTGCTCGAAAAAACTACGAAAACCGACCGGAACAGCGGGCCGCTTGAATTCTCCCCCAGGGCAGCGGCTGAATGTGACATAACTAGGTAGCTAGAGTCGAACATCTGTCACCGTTAGGACTCGGAACTACAGACGTACCGGACAGAGTTGCTGCAGATACAGTGGTAATATTGGCTCTGAGCTAAACTGAGTCGGTACAGCGTTTCTGAGCAAATGAACCCGTGTGAAGGAAAGAGAACTCAGCCAACAGTTGATGAGTCGGGCATGCCCTGAAGGGTGGGAGTGAGTGGCAGTGGGATATCGAGGTATGGGAGCAAATTGTTTTATTATGGACTGAAAAAGTCCCAGTGATAATCGTAGGAAGAGTAAATACAGCGCTTCGCTGTCTCATTGACTATTTCACTTTTCACAATAGTCAAGAGGTCTTTAGAGAATATGAGAAGTTTTCATTAAGAGAATTTGCTGAGTTTGAGACAACATAAAATTATAATTGGTTGCATGTCACTTTTTAACAAGATACATAGATTTTGATACCCAATCTCTGATAATTAAAATTTACATTTACTGATATCTCTGCGAACAGTTTGGTGTATTAAATTCATTAACTGCTTCAGGTAACAACATCCGAACAATTGGCTCTTCCAAAAATCATTTTTTAACATCTCAAATTGTTTGAAATATATCGAGATGTAACAATATTTAAAGGATAAAAAGAGTTAACATGGTTTAAAAGAAATTTTACTTAATATACGCAATTCATAATTTTGATAACTTGAGCTATGGGTTATTGTTAATTGAATACCCAAGAGTAACTAGACAAGCCAAATCGGTTTCAGTAAGCTTTCCGCTATTCGTAAATGTTAACATCTTGATGTTATTGAAATGGTGACTAATCGTGTTACTGTGTGTGCCTCCTGTGTATTTATTATAGGTTTGGAGCTACAACAAGATGAGACACACTTCCACCAAAATCGATATATTAACAACTGCGAATAGCTGAGAACTACTTACTGTAGCTGGCGTGGTTTATCTTGTTGCAGAAAATATTGGAGGGGGCATGTAGTCCCCAATGGTGTCATATTTCTTAGGGGTTTGTTTTGAGTTTCAAAAGCGGGATCCTTTCCGTCATCTTCAACATCTTGTAACTGTTTGACTTCCAATTGACGTGTTTTGCCTTTTAACTAAAATGTGTCCTATTTTAGAATTTACAGCTCTCAGCTTACTGACTCGCTACACATTATGAGCACTCACGACCTAGAGCGTACTTCCGATTTTTGGGCAGAGTTGACGAGAAAATATCATAGATTTAAATGTGGTAAGTACCCTGATCCATCGCACAGTCATGATTAACTCATTTAGAAAAGGCACGGACATGGTAGTTATCATTTTGAACCAAACTGTCTAGATTGAATAAATTGAACACATAAAACACTTGATACTATTAAAGTACTTTATATGATTTCCTCAACACCATTAATCGACAGTTTCACCAATAACACGAATCGAAGTAATGGCCAGCCCTGTTGAAGATGTCCGGTGTTGCGGCAGTCGGTATGAATTGTGAGCCTGGAAATGATATTAAATCCCAATTTCTTCGAAGACAAGTTTTTGTCATTCTTTACAAAATTTAATACAGAATCTGACGAACTTTTGTCACGGTAGTTTCGGGGTATCGTGTATGTCATCCCAATCTACGTAATTTACCATCAAAGACAGTTCTGTTTTTAATTTTTCTTCCAAAAATTATGTTTTATTGAATTATTATTGTCCAATTTCGGGGGGGGGGGGTCGGCCCATTCCACATTTCACGGGTAGAAGGGACCTGGGTCCCAAACTGTTGCGTCTGTGTTGTAAGTTGTGCGAATGAGACAGAATATTAAAGCTATGTGAATTACCGTACAGTTCACTTTCTCTACTGAGTAGCCACAAGTCGAAAAAAATATTACAAATATTTGAAATAAACGTAATTATTTCCGGAGTCATATCTTCAAGAGTAGAGGGGCTTCAGCAAACAGAAATACAGTAGCAGCAGGTTGACACACGTACTTTTTTCAGCTCTTCCCCACAACGCCACGTGGTCAATTACGTCACGAAAGCTCCGCGTTAACATTCACCCGAAAGCCAGCTCCATTACTCCATCGCCGAAGCCCAAACGCCACGCGGTCGCTGGTGACCGCAGAACACGGAGGGCGACGGCGGGGCCGAGAGCGCAGTCATTTGTTACGACCGAGCTTCGAATCCCGGCCGCGACAGCGGCGGCGGCGGGCTACTCGCGGCGATGCCGTTTTTATTGTCCGTTCGCGGATTAACGACACACACTTCGAAATGCATTATTAGGCTGCGTGATGAAGTGCGGGGCAACGCGCGACACTCGATTACCCGCTACGCAAGAAGTTAATTACGCGACGATATGGAGCTAGTGGTAATTTGATTACCCGCGATCTGCCGAGTGACAAATAGCGACGCGCTAATGGCGGGCAGCTGGTTGTACTTTGCTGTATGAAGTGCGGTTGAGGGCGCGTCCATATTGGGCGATAAAAACGCAGTGACTGACATGAGTGGTCTTGCCGGCTGTTCAATACACTTAAACCTGTCGGAAGCAACAATATTGTGGGGTACAAGCACCCCTTTTTTCATATTTCACATTATAACTTACAGTCCGAAAATTATAGAGTAGTTGAAAATTTCAACTATATTGGAACAAAAATATTACAAATGTTGGAAAAGGAACTTACAAAACAGATTAACGGGAACAGTATAATAAACGAACATATTCATATTATGTTGAAAGCAAATATGAACGTTTTATGAGTCTAACAACGAATTATAAACTTACATCTTATTGGTCTTCTACGTTTTTAAAGAGCTGTTATCAGTTGTTACGAGTCAGTTAAAAATAAAAAAAATATTAAAGTGACATCTTAAAACACTATTTAAAAAAAATTAACTGCACATAACTTTTCGGAGGTTAGCATTATATCCTCCTTGAGATTCTGGACATACAAAAACCATACAATTGACTAACATACAATCAAATATTGGAAAAAAGTACACATTATACATCTATGTGTGTTTTGCACTGTTTCAATTATGGTCCCTTTCTCATTCTATTGATAATGTAAGACTTTAATGTAAGACTTTAAGAGTAATTAAAATTAAGCTTCAAAATTCCAGCTAAACTGAATAGTAAGATACTTGTGATACTTGTGATGTCTTATCAAAGTTTTATACTAAACAAATTATCAAACAAAACATTCACAAATATACACGAAAAGCAAGTGCCAGGTTGCAAAAAAGACAATAAGTCAACATACCTTGCAGGCTCAGAGGCCCCTTCGTGGCGACCCTGTCTGACTAAACGGCTTTCATAGCTGCAGCGATAAGAGAAATTTGTGTTAAGGGGAAAAAGAAGGGGGAAATGACGTAGAATGGGGAGAGGAGGGAGCTGTGGTCTTTTCTGGCGGAAGTATGGGAAAACTTCTGTAATTAGAGCCTGTCATGCTGACAAAAACTTATGCTTGGATCTATTAATGATATAAAGAACCTAGTTACATTCTTTGACAATCTATACTTCAAGAATTAAAATGCAAAAATATCTTTTATTTTATTTTTACGGGTGTTATTTTGGAGATATAAGTCTCACAAGATAACCCGCCGTTGGTCGACCCCGCACTCACCTTTTATTTCAAAATCTTTGAAAATTACAAGTTATACAATTGGAAGTTACAATCGGAAATATAATTGAAAAAAATACGTTAGAATGAAAAAACTAAAAAATGTTCAATTTACGTCGAGATCTTGGGTGAGTACGGCGCTTAACGTCAATTGAGGACATACGTCTGGGAGAGTCCGAGAGTTAAAAGTGAGTACCTGAAATAAGTCTTCTAAATCTTATCGATTACAATCTTGAATCGTGATCTCTTAAACATCAACAAGAACACAAAGTACAATTATTTATTTTGTAATGGTACAATCGAAATAAGAAACTGCAATAGTCTCTGGCTGAGGTAAATATTTTTTTCCTTTCTTCTTGACATGTCATGGGACTTATGGTACTGATTGAAAATTAGTGGTGGTACAGAATGACACCGACTTTCACAAGTTAGCTTCATAATCCATTGAAATTTTTGGAATCGTTCATTAGAATAATTTGTTTTTGGGGGTTTTTGAGAAACTTCATACTAAGAAATCATATGAAACCTTTGGGTTAACAAATGCACTAATGTATAGAAAATGGCCACAAATTGTGGGCAATGTAAATATTAACGACCTGGTAGATATATCAGAACAATTACTTTTGTGTAGTTTTTGATTAATAAGACGAATACATCAAAATGGGTTACATGTCATGTAATTCAATGTACTCAGCACTCTCCGCACAAAAAAAATTAAGAAAAAGTTTGGAGCCTTTTAGGTAAATGCACTTATTTCATGCAGAATAATAAAAGTGCACTTATTTCATGCAGAATTAGCCGAAAATTATTCACTCGGTAAAAGAATTGTGGATTCTCGTTTAAATATCTAATTTTGCATAAATGATCAGAGGAAAAATCTGTCTTCAATTATGTAGTTGAAGGAAGACGCCCAAAACACAAACTTTCGCAAATTTCAAACATTTAGATATTTCACCTAAACTGAAACCTACGCCACTTTTTAAAAGGTCCTTTTCGCTATCCGAGGGCAAAGTTTAATACAAAAATTGGATCTATTTTTCAGAAAAAATTGAAAATATTCTTCAGCAGTGACTGCTGACTGAACAAGGAATGACGGAGCACTGTTTCCCCTCCGAGATAAGGCACTCGGAGAACCGGTGCGAGCGAATGGGGGAGGGAAGGAGGGGCGGACGGTACCGAAACCTTGCCGGTGTTTCAGGCAACATGAGAGAGAGAAACACCTATACCCATCAATTTTCTTTCTGTTAGGGAAGAAAGGTACCCTTTTGTAGATACTGGAACAATGGCGAAGTGTTTAGTGCAGTGGTGTCAAGGTCACTGCACTGGTGGCAGTGGCACGCCTCGCGGCACCGTGCCATGCCACGAGCTTCTCTGCGCCTCTAGCGTCGGGAGAGGAAACTATTAGTAATCCCGCCGTTTTACAATAGTGATGGCATTGTCTCTTGCGACGGGGTTATGAACTGTGTGGAGAGGCGATTTCGTCGTGGCACTCGTGCGATGGACTCCCGCTCGTGGCAGTGACCTGGACAACACTGGTTTAGTGTGTTCGAAAGAACTGCAGTTTGTTACAAAAGCCCAACCTACAGATGCATTACGTAGCTTTGCGATCCAGAGAAATCTGCGAAATTGAAATAAATTCTGATAATTGACGTAGCTCGCAATCATGGAATAAGTAAAGGAATTGGCAGATTGAAGATTATGGAAAAGATACTGAAAATCATTAGGATTTACAACATTCTCAAACCAACATCAACACCAATAATAATCAAGCCTGGAGTCAAAATTATCTTACGTGACCCCTACCGGGTACCTACTTATTAACATTAATTATTGTTTCAGAACGAACTAATTCATTATATTATATACTATTGTATAAAATATTACAATAATAATAATCCTAAAATGTAAAAACTTACTTTTCTAAAAATGTTAATTCATAGAAGAATGGAAGTGAAATTACAGTACTGGTTATCAAAGAGTCGCATATTGTTTTGAGTAATGTAATATTTTGTATGTAATCCTTAATATTGTTATTAAATAATAAATATTCTAAATAATAATTACCAATTAAAAATCGCAATCATAGATTTTCCAAGCGAACCTTTCCCGCACACTTCTTACCATCATTGGAACACTGTGCGCTTGCCGCCGCGACGACCTCTACCTTTGCTCGGTCGGTCGGTTTGGAGCAAGAGAGCAGATTTCTTTAACGGCACTGAGTTGGCAACTACTATTCTTGAGTCTTCATGTAAAATACCCCCAAAAATTAAATTATCGGTCTCAAATTGAAGGAGCTGCGACATCACAAGAGCGATAGAGAAATATCAATTCTGATAAATTTCTGATAACGGTTTAAACCACTGGCGTTGTTCACAAACAAACTGATGGGCAGATAGACACAGTCGTTTAGTTGTAAACCAAGTTTTCAGTATCAAGGATCCATAAATATTGAATGCTGACTAAACAATGTATTAGATGATGTACTTGACTACAAAGACAAGAATTAATAAAGTTACGATATTGGGAATTTACAATACGATTTTTCTGCCAAAAACTCGCCGTTTTCGCTACAACATTGCCTAATTTTTGTTATACAAGGTAAGTAGTATGCGAGAAAGTACAATTAGATAATGATGCACCTCTCTTTGAATATTTTCGCTATTTGTCTAATGTAAAATATGGTTAATAGGAACCAGAGATGCTACAACTGCACGTACTTTCCCGAATCCTTCGTAACGGTTACATAATGTCATGATACTATCAGAACCACAAAAAGGGTTTTCAAATAGTAAAATGTTTGCTCTCGTTGAGTTTTGGAATCAGGTATCTAAGTTTAGCTATCAATTACGGAAACCAGTTCACCAAATAGTTAATTCGGCATTACACCTTCCAAGTTGTTGTAAAAAAGAAATTTTAGAGATTTCAAAGCAACTCGACTGTGGAAAATTTTTATAGATGCACTTTGCTCTATTCGAGAAAAATGTAGTAATTTGTGAGAAAATTTTGAAATGTTGAGGCTTTATGTAAAACCTTAAAATTAAATTATCAGTTTCAAATTCAAGCGACCGTAACACTAGGCAGATCGAATTAGAAATATTAAATTTAGTGAAATTCCTGTCACTGGTTTTCGCTCTAAGTTGTTTAGTGACAGTTGGACGGGCAAGGTGACGAAAAAACATCGTATCAAGCACCTATAAAACATTAATTATGACTGCACAACGCACTAGAAGCAGTAATTTACTATAATACAGGAGCAAGAATCATCCATCTTTACGGAGTCAGGGATCCACAAAACGAAGTTTCTCGTTGAGAAATCGCCGTTATTCGCTACAGCATTACGTTATACGACGTAGTAGAATTATGGAAAGTAAACTAGTTGTGCCACAAAATGGCAAATAATCTCTCGAACGTACTAGTTATTTTCCTAGCGTAGCTTCTTGGATTTCCCAAACTCTACCCAGGAGATATCTATACGGGTCTAAAAGACCTACCATGCCTTCTCATTTCACAGCTCCTCCAGAGACATTCACAATGAAAAGCAACCTCATGGTCAAATATCGCGTAGGTCAGTGATATCAAAGTCCTCTATGGGTGGCAATGGCACGCTTCAAGGCACCGTGGTTACTCAGCGCAACTTGCGTAGGGAAAGGAAACTATCTTTAGTAACTCCGTCGTTTTCCAACTTGGTGCAATCGCAAGTAAAAAAGAGGAAATGCACAGAAAAGTACACTGAAGTGATTTCCAGTAAAAAGTAAAAATAGAAATGAAAAACAACAAACGCTCTTAAATGATTTATCTAAATACCGTGTAATGGTACTTAGTGGGTGTTGCGTAAAAGCGTTCAGGGCGTCTTTGACTACCTACTGTTCTGTTGTGGCGTGGTGATCAACTGCATGGAGGGGTGATTTAGTCGTGCAACCTATGTTACGGGCTCCCGCTGATGGCATCAATCTTGACGCCACTGGCATAGGTGTGTCTCGATTCTGTACCTTTACCTATTTGACCACCTCTGTTTGTACCATTATTCAATCCCATCTCTGTTTGTACCATTTATCTGGGTGTAGGGATCTAGCTCCTTACCCATCTCACAGTCAGTTGTCCGTCTGGTCAAAAAATTATGGAAGGATTAGAGTAAACATGTTGTACACGAGGGTCTCGGAATGACCCTCACGCAACGAACATACCTTAAAATATTTTGCAACTCGCAAGTTTCAAATCGACAGTCTCAGTGTTTACGTACTTGTGCTCACCTACTTGAAACCTCACGAGGTCTCACGAGGTCGAATTACTACTTGACCGTATTGTTAGTAAACGTGTTGCGGTTACACAACATAGTATAAACTTGATATAACTAATTATATAGTGACATTTTTATTCCATGTGGTCTTTAATGTGCTTTGCAGCATTGAATAATAATTGAATACCTTTGACACCATTCGT
This sequence comes from Acheta domesticus, assembly GCA_031308135.1. Lineage (NCBI taxonomy): Eukaryota > Metazoa > Arthropoda > Insecta > Orthoptera > Gryllidae > Acheta > Acheta domesticus. Next base: position 91,312,198 of record JAHLJT010008756.1, on the reverse strand, counting down.
TTCCTTCGCAGCAATGGAAGCCAAGTACTTTAGCATCAAAATCTATCAACTTTGCACTCAGTAATGAACATTTGTTTTCCAAAACTAACTATACATAACACGCTCTGCAAAAACCAACACTGCATGTGTTCATAGTACCGATCAATTAACAGTGTAGTTTACTTTCATGTGATATATTACATTTGGGAAATTGTTTTTATAAGATAAACGTTTACTTTTACTTTCCCACTACTGTTTTCGCAGTACAGAGAAATTATGTAATGCTGCGGGAAAAAACGGCACATTTTCGTCGGAAAAAAGTCTTATTGCCAGGCCCTGGTAACGAAAAATTGGATAAATTCAGGTGCTAAATTTAGGGAAAAATCCTCTAACACATGGTGTAGTCGGAATCTGTTTTGTGGGTCCTTGATATCCAAACATCGATTGATGCGAAAATATCTGTCCGTCTGTCTGCCTGTCCGTCTGACCAATTTTGCTTTCAATTATTATGTAAAGTTATAACACAGTACACTGAACAGTATGGTGCCATTTTCATTTTGAAGTTCCGAATTTTACAACAACAATAAAGATCCGTGTTTGCTTTAATCTCCTGCGCTTCGTTTGGTGAGCGTTTCGTTTTTAAGATATGCCTGAATTGTTATTAGATTCACGTTGCACTTTCACACTAAGATTGTGTAAATTACAAATAATACGATAAAGTATGTGCTGTTGTAGTACTACTTGCCCAGTATTAATAATTGTTTTAGTAGTTCAGAACCATCAATTTCATTAAATGGCTCATTCTTTGGATACTAATAATCTATATCACCTAATGTATTTCCAATTATTAGTCTGCATAACAACGAAGATTTATCCGTTCACGAAAATGTATACTTACAATACCATCAATAATTAGAAACGCTAACATCAGCATTAATCAAATTAGAACTGATTGCTTTCATTCAATCATTATCTGAAAATAACGTCAACAAAAATATCTAAGAGGAATTATTGTATTATCTTTGAAATAAAACCAGCAATTTCAGTCAATTAACAAAACATATCTTTTCAACTTCTTCACATATCTTTTCATCTTTTCAAAGCATCATCGACATCCGCAATTCGTGCCTGAAAAGCATGCATAGCACGTGGGGAACGCTCATAAATAATTACTTTCCCAACCCGCTCACCTGAGGTCATGCCAGGCAGCTTTGGTAGCGCGCCGCGATAAGCGATGAGAAGCACAGTTCGCGCTCTGCATTGCGCCAGTGGGAGGGATGGAGGAGGTGTGGCGGTGGGGAGGACCAAGGAGTAGGGCCGGTGTGCTGGCGGGGAGAAAGAGAGAAATGTTTGAGCTGAAAGAGTGGGAAAGGGCGAAACGATATGTGTAACTGGGAATATGAGTCGAGTAAGTTCAAGGGAATAAGCGAGAGCAAAAAGATGAGGTCGGAAGAAGAAGCAAAGTAACGGGACAGAAGATGAAAGAATAAGAGAAATGAGCAGAGGGGGTGATAAAGATGCACTGGCGGTAAAGGAATTGCAGATGAAGGTAAAGCTTAAATGTCGGGGTCGTTAAACGAATCGTCAGTCAACAGCTCGAACGGCGGGGACGGCGGGGGAAGGTGGTGGACGGCTTGGGGCTGTGTGAGGTGGTGGTGGACGGCTTGGGGCTGTGTGAGGTGGCGGTGGGGGCGGCGGGGGGCAGTTAGGGAGGCAGGCGGAGTGGGACATTATCACGGTCTACTCAGTCCAACAGTGTTTAGTGGAAGTCTAGTGCAAATCATTTAGTACTGTGTTATTGTGCAGTGATTCATTCATATTTCATTTTCATCAAGTGCCATTATTGAAAACATAAACAGTGAAGCCTCCTCGGCAGGCCTTGGCCTCGGCCAAGCCGTAGCGCAATCAATGGCGTTACTCTATAACCCAGAGAGCGCCATGGAGACAAACTCCATTCATCAGAACGAAACTCAGCTCCCCGGCATCGATAGCATGGGACTACAACATCACAACGGTCATCTCAATCTGCTGTCCCATGAAGGAATTATAGGTGACACAGATGCATCATACCTTGACTTGGCCACGGGTGGCCTCCATCAGGTCAGTAACCAACCGCCGTGCAATGGCGCAGTGAATGTGTCTCCCAGCCAAAGTGAACTAGTGAGCAACCCTATCAACGGAAAAAGAGGTCACAATGACAGTGATTCGGATTCGAGCTCCCAACCAAATAAAAAATCCACTAGCAGCGAACAAGACCCATATTCAGTGCCAGTGAGTAACAGATTCGCTCCCCTAGAAAAACTAAGCGAAAATGAAAAAAGATTCAGTTACGTAAATGAAAGTGCACCACAGAATAATGAAAACATTAGAATTCCACCCATCTATGTAAACAATGTGTCAAACATAACTGAGTTTAACAGAGAAATTAAAATGCAAATAACAAATCAATTCACAACAGACTACAACAATAGCCGAGCAAAACTAATGTTTAAAACAATAGCAGACTTTAGAAACGCCATAAAGCATTTAATAAATACAAAAAGACAGTTTCACACCTACAAAGATCCAGCCAATAAAAAGTTTTCAGTAATTTTCAAAAATCTTCATCCTTCTATAACATTGCAAGAAATTTACGAAGACCTCAAAACAAAGTGCACATCCCTAATCAGCGTAACCAGGCTTCACAAAAACAATATTCCAATACCGGTTGTAGCAGCAGAATTTGACGGTCACGAAAACATAGACTTAATCCTTCAAATTAAACAGATTTGCAACTTAAGTGTAAAACCTGAAAAAAGAAGAAGACCTAAGGGACCAATTCAGTGCTTACGATGTTTAGACTTTGGACACACAAAAAACAATTGTAATCACGCAATAGCTTGTATTTATTGTTCCGGAGATCATTATTCTGCAAAGTGCCCACAGAAAAATCTCCCTCCCATTTCTAAACTGTGTACGGGGACTCATAGAGCTGACCTTAGAACAGAAGAATGCGCTTATTACCAAAAAATCGTGGAACCCATATCCAAAAGAGGAGAAATAAATAACTCAAAAACTAGAAGTAGAAATAACCAGCCACCAAGGCTATCTTCACAAAACTTCCCTAACCTCCCCACAGCTAACAATATCCCACATTTCACTTTCACTCCAATCTCGCCACCAAGACATACCGTACGTAACCAGCCCTATCAAAACACATCACAACACAATATGCAAGCTAATAATAACACTAATACGTTCATACACACATTAATAAATTCTATCTCTTCCTATATAATAAATCTTATTAACACCATCATCCCAACAATAATTAATAATGTACAAAACTCACTTTCATCATTTTTTACCAATAATAATGGCAGGACAACGCCATAAAGAAAAAATAAAACTATTAAACTGGAATGCCAATGGCATTAATAACAAAAAACAGAATTAACACACTTTCTAAATGACAAAGCAATAAATATAGCTTGCATAACTGAAACTCACTTAAAGCCAAGTATCTCTTTCAGAATTCCGGGATACAATGTAATCAGAAATGACAGACAAAACCAAAACGGCGGTGGCGTATTAATACTAATTCAAAAATCTATCCCGTACATACAAACCAATCTTCCATATACTCCCGGACTAGAAACAGTATCAATCAAAGTCCCACTAAACAACAGGCTAATCAAAGTTATAGCAGCATACAAACCTCCCAAAATTAAAATAAATCATACAAATATAATAGCATTACTTCAACAAAACACCCCTATACTACTTATCGGTGATCTTAACGCTAAAAATACAAACTGGGGATGTAGAACCTCCAATACGGCAGGTCTAATGCTGCTAAAAACCATAAACGATCTAAAAATTCAATTAATAACACCACCAGAACCAACTCACTATCCACTAGACCCAAACAAGCATCCCGATATCCTAGATATAGCAATAACTAACACACAAATAAATTTTCACTCAGTTCCTCATTTCGAACTAGATTCAGATCACTTACCAGTCGTAATTTCAACACACCAAACCTCCCCCCCGCACATCCCCACCTATGCCCTTCACACACAAAACATCAACTGGTATAAATTTAAAAATATTATAAATAATCAAACTCCCCAATTTAAAAACTTAAAAACACCCATAGAAATAGAACAAGCAATAGCACAACTAAATAATATGATTATTAATACAATTCAGTCACTAAATAAGGACAGTTCTCTTAACAGTAATAAACCCACAAACGACAAACTGCCTAAATCCATTTTGGACATAATAAACACCAAAAATAAAACAAGACGACTATGGTGTATCACCAGAACACCACAATTAAAAAAAGAATTTAATTTGCTAAATGTAATAACTAAAAAAGCAATAACTGACTACAATAATTCAAAATATAACAATCTAATCCAATCCCTCCATACAAATAATAATACACTTTGGCAGTTTACTAAAAAGATTTTAAAAAAGAAAACGCACATCCCACCATTGAGCACTCAATCAGGAAAAAAGTTCGCACCATTCGAAAAAGCAGAAGCACTGGCTTATCATTTCGAGCAAACCTTCACTCCAAACAATACCCCACCACATCCAGATCATAATAATATCATAAATGTAGCAACAACCCCAAGCTACAATGTTCCACACAAAATTAAGTTCATTTCCCCCACTGAAGTTAAAAACTTAATAAACAAACTCCCATTAAAAAAAGCACCAGGACACGATAAAATAAGCAACATAATACTAAAAAATTTACCGACTCACACGATAGCCTACCTAAACAACATATATAATTCTATACTCAGAACAAGTTACTACCCAATAATCTGGAAAAATTCCAATATAATTCCCATAGCAAAGCCAAACAAAAATCAAAGTATTGTCGAAAACTATAGACCAATTAGCCTTCTTCCATCATTTTCAAAAATTCTTGAAAAACTAATACTCAAAAGATTAAATGCCCATCTGAGTAAAACCAAATCAATACCTATGCACCAATTTGGATTCACCAGCAAAGTATCTACTTCACATCAGTTGCTTAGACTTTCCGAACACATTCACACAGCTTTCCAAGAGAAAAAACACACAATAGCCACATTCATTGACATATCCAAAGCATTTGACAGAGTATGGCACCCAGGATTGATATACAAACTCCAATCAATAGGGACACCCAACTATCTAATAAAAGTCATAAAAAACTTCATCACAGACAGAACTTTCACGGTAATGGTTGAAAACCATATCTCAAATCCGCGTAAAATAATAGCAGGACTGCCTCAAGGATCACCCTTATCGCCTACTCTTTTCAACCTTTATACAGCAGACATACCTACTACATCAGACACACACACAGCACAATTCGCAGATGATACAGTAATTTACAAGTCCAGCTACTCAACCAACCTTATCAGAAACAAAATCCAACAACATTTAAATAAAATAGAAGACTGGTCCGTTAAATGGAAAATAAAGCTTAACCCGACCAAATCAGCAACAAAAATCTTCTCACTCAGGCCATTCTCCACCCCCGCCCCACTCCATATAAATAATAACACAATCCCATGGATACCACAAAACGAAACTATCAAATACCTTGGACTAAATTTCGACACCAGACTAAATTGGAAAAAAAAATCCCACATAACCGAAAAGATAAAACTCACTAAAATAAAGTTAATCCAACTAAAGCCCTTACTCAATAATAAAAGTAAACTATCATTAAGCAATGCAATAGTCTTATATAAAACAATAATTAGACCGCTCATGCTATATGCGTGCCCAGTATGGATAAATGCCTCACCAACAAACATAAATAGAATTCAAGTTATGCAAAACAAATTCCTCCGAATAGCAACAAATGCTCCCTGGTTCATATCAAATAGACAACTCCACAAAGAATTGAATCTACCACCTATTACCCATCACATAGCCCACCTCTCTAATAATTTCTATTCAAATATAAACTCAATACCCCAAGCTGCCCACTATAAACTAGCATCTGTCAATTATTTCCCAACCCGTATCAAAAACAGATTCCCACTAGAAGCATTTTTAAATATTTTCTCCACACAGTAGCTAAAATAGTAGGTGCTCCATGAGTCCCCTACATCAATAAGTAGTTAGTTTAGTAAATAAGTTAGAATAAGAATAGTTTTAAGCCAACAAAATGCATATGAAAAAGTAATTAATTACTGAACTATGTAAATTTCAACAATATGTAAATAAATTATATAAAAAAAAAAAGGCGGAGTGGGTGACGGGAGAGGCCAGGACTTCCGGAATGGCGGGTGAAGCTGAAACGGTAGGGTCGGTGCGGCGCGAACAGCAAGGACTATGAGAAGAGGATGGGTAGGTCAATGGGGATTGGATGGCAAAAAAGGTTGAGTACAGTTGCGTATGGCATGGAGAATGTGCTGCTATAAATATGGAACGCGCAAGATGTTGAGACTATTGGTGAGGTCAGAAAGGAAAATGGTACGACAGATTGCGGAGTAAGAAGGGACCGACGATGGTAGATTTGGCAAAGAGACTACAGATTGCATTGATGACAGAAAGGAAGGAATGAATTATTCAATCGCAATGATACGAGTATAAGGGGAATGACGGAGATAAAAGAATGGAAATGGAATCGAGGGAGAGTGAGAGTAGGGGAGAGGACAGTAACAGTATTGGACGACAGCGAATACAGGAAAGACTGTGACTTGGGAAGGACTGGGAAGGAGAAGGATGGGAACCGTGAAATGAGCCGTGAAGACGATGGCGCTGGAAGGTATGGCGTGGATATGAGGTTGGCGTCTGGGAGTTCAGAAAAAAATTAGATGGAGGGCTGGTGTGACGCACGGCTGATGTGACGGAGGGCTGGAGTGACGGAGGGCTGGTGTGACGGAGGGCTGGTGTGACGGAGGGCTGGTATAACGGAGGGCTGGAGTGACGGAGGGCCGGAAGGCTGGTGGGGCGGAGGGCTGGTTGGACGGCGGGTTGGAGGGACGGAGGGCTGGTGTGACGGAGGACTGGTGGGACGGAGGACTGGTGGGACGGAGGGCTGATGGGACGGAGGGCTGGTGGAACAGAGTGCTGGTGTGACTAAGAGCTGGTGTGACGGAGGGCTGGTATAACATAGGGCTGGTGTGACGGAGGGCTGGTGTAACGGAGGGCTGGTGGGACGGAGGGCCGGTAGGACGGAGGGCTCGTGGGACGGAGGGCTGGTGAGACGGAGGGCCGGTAGGACGGAGGGCTGAAGGGACGGCGAAAGGGTGGAATGGTTTGGACGGAGTATGGGATGACGGCAGGGCAGCGTGGCGGGGCGTAGTGCTACGTTGGAGGCGGCAGGGCGCGGGGCGGGGCTTTGTTTGGCGGGCCGAGGCGTGGATCGCGCGGAACGCGGCGTCGCGCGCCAGATCGGCGATCCGTCTTGTGGGCGTGCATCGCCGGCACGCGGGCGGGCGCGCGCCCGAGGCGATGGGCGATAGGGTGGGCGATGGAACGGAAGGTCGCGGGCGGATTGGGAATCCGAGGGTTGCGGGTCGCAGCCGAAGAGGCCCGACGACAAGGACTAATGGGTGGCTATTGAAAGCGTGAGAATTTGTATGGGAGAGGAGTCGAACCTCACATGTTTCATGGAAAACAGTTGTAAAGGTTTGGAACATACAATGATTTTTTATTTGCATAAACTGTATAATAAGTCGTTTATGTTTAAGAACAAATTCGATACCTTGAACACAGTTAGATTCGCCATTACATATAATGTAATAAATATTAATCAAAATGCAATAATACACGTTATAATACAGTTCAACACAATACACTTCATTGTAACACAATTCAAAACAGTATGACGGAATGCAGCACAATTCAGTAACACCAACGCAATAATAAACGATACAATATAATACAATTCCTACAGTACATCCATCAAGTTCTTATCACTATATAATAAATCCAATAGACTACATTTTCCTTTCTTCCCTGTTCATTTCATCTTTGGTTTTTCTCTATCATAATGACCTTATCCCCTTTCCTACCTTTTCGCTTCCCTCACTAATCCGTTTCCCCACCATACCTACCACCTTCACCCCTTCCCTGATCATGTCAAGCGGGCGTCCATAAATTACGTAACGGTGAAGAGGGGGGAGGGTGTATGAGGCAGCGGTACGTAGGGGTAGTTGGGTATTAGTGAAGTGTTACATAACATTGATATTTTTTTACATTTTTTAAACATTTGCTGGAATATTTCCTCTTTTGATTCCTGTACCAAAATATTAAAATATTAACTGATTAATTTGTTTTAAAAACATAAATAAACTAAATTTATTTTTTCTAAATAGTTAGAACAAATGGAAATATTTTTTCAACATTTTTTAATCTGTAAGATTACAAAGAAAATATTCAAAAATGATATGAAATGTATTCTAGAATCCATTTAAATTGGCGTTCTAGCCTCTTGCTCTTGCATCATCCACTACGGCGTGTGAATAGGTTGTGATCAACCATTTCTCGCCTATTATCCTTCACTCAAAATTCAAACTAATTTCTACTTTAATTATCATTAATTTTTATATTTAACACATGTAAAATAAGTACAAATTGTTTTACTGTGCCATAATTTATTTTCACTTCTTCCATTTACAAGGCGGTGTTCGCAAGCATTGCGCAATTATTAAGGGGGGTTCAAGTGCGCGTTACGGGTACGTTACACGGGGGCGAGGGGTATTGAAAATACTCCAAATTTACGTTACGTAATTTATGGACGGCTCCCAAGATATTTTTCAATTTATTATATACACTTATATCAGTACTGTTTTCTTGTCCGCTAGCTACCGTCCATGATTCCAATTTTCTTTCTCAACCCCACGTTTCCTGAAAATCTTATTCTCACTCTTTTGTCAATATCAAATTACTCACTTAACGAAATGCTAGATTGTGAGCGGCGAGGTAAAGAAATATCAAGTCAAAAATTAAAACACATGGATGAAAAACACATTTAAAATATAATGAGACACAACAAATATATTCTCGAACGGCGTATTCACTGTTGTTCAAAAGTGATATTTCCAAAGCTACTTTACGTTGTGCATTAAGTCTCAGTTGTTGCTTATAAACTTATAAGTTGCGCGCACAAACAAGCGACATTGATCAAAAATCTATAAATGGAAAGACATCAGGTAGTAACCTGAAAGAAGGGCGGTGACGTCGGTGAGAAAGTAGAACGCCAGAACTGGACATGAGGTATTGTCAGTTGGTGAGTCAGTCATGAGGTGTGTTCAGTTACATGCACAAACAAGCGACATTGATCAAAAATCTATAAATGGAAAGACATCAGGTAGTAACCTGAAAGAATGGCGGTGACGTCGGTGAGAAAGTAAAACGCCAGAATTGGACATGAGGTATTGTCCCAGGTACGTGTCATGGTGCAGATCAGGACTTATGAAGAACAACTCTCCTTTGGATCACACAAACATTTTAGCAGATTCCGCCCAACGTGCTCGTCCAATCCTTCTCGACACCACTTCACGTCACACGGCAACGCCCAGAAACAATGAAGCACAAGTGGGGTGGGAATTGCATGTAACTGAAGCGACATGTACGACTGCAACGCCATCTAGTGCAGAGTTACAAGAAAATGAACGGCATAAAATTTTTTTCCATGGAAAAGAACTTAGCTCTCCCGGCATCCCTGTAGAACATTCAAACTGTGTTGGAGTTTATCGGTGATGTCAACATCCATTTTTACTTTCCCGTATACGTAAGTATAACCGGAGTAATATACGTAAGTTACGGAAAGTTATGTAATGCTGCGCGAAAAAAACGGCGGATTTTCGGCAGATAGAAATACATTGCCGTGCCCTGACAAAGAAACTAGTAGTGTTACTGAATGGCACAGACTTTTCCATATTAGTTTTCTATTTCCTTTGGTTTCGGCTAGCTATTCGGACGTGCCAAATACTCATGACAGCTGCCATCTATAGCAAACAAAATTCATTTTTTACCATTGTCTTAATTTTCCGGTTTCTTAATAGTAGAACGATAATATTATTTTAAGAATATTAAAGAACAGTAAAACCTCGTCCTAAATGGCAATTTTCTGTGAAAAATTTGGAGCCGTTTTTAAGAGAAAGTGGTTTAAACGCTACTGTATTTGCGTTTGAAGCTCTTTTTCACAAGCCACTCTTGTGTTTTCGAAAAACTCTATATGAAATCATTTAAAGCACTTTAAATCACAAATCTAATAGTGTTTACAAATTGTGAGAAATGTGGATATTAACGGTGAGAAATCTTTGTTTGAAAGTTTGTTTGAAAGTTTTGAAAAAACAAATAGATATCCCAAAATAAACTTTTCGTTATAATAAAGAGTGCACTTAGTGCAATTAGCACTATTTGTTTGAAAAGTTGAAGAAAAAATTAGGAGACATTTGTAAGAAAATGGCGTTTGAGCGTTTGTGAAAACGCGGAATTGTGCGCTAGTTGGTAGAACGCTAAAACGGTTGAGTTCCTTACTTGATATTATATAAAGTACATGTATTTGTAAATATAACAATGTGAACAAATCGCCGCTAATGTAAATATTAACAACGTGAGACACAAGCAAAAAAATAACTTTTTGTAATTTTTGAGAAAACAAAAGAATAGAGCAGTATGGCGTTTATGTCATCTCATAGGCACTATCCCTACCAAAAGTTTAGAGAAAAAGTTGGAGCTGTTTTTGAGAAAATATTGTTTTTGTAAACTTTAAAATTGCAAATATTGCACGTGATATTGCGCGAAAACTACAAAAAGTTTGAAACAATGTACTGGACCTTAATGAAAGAACTCACTTTGGACAACAAATTTTATTTGAAAAAAATCTCTATCTGCAATTTTGTAGCCGTAGGTAGACGCCGAAACAAATTCAAACTTTTGCAATTTTCAAAAATTCAGTGTTAACCGTGAAAATGTAATCTATGCCACCTTTATAAGAGTATTGACTCTATTCTTAGAGGAAAATTAAAGAAAAAATTTGGAGCCGTTTTTGAGAAAATTTTGAAAAGTCCAGGAGGCTTCATATAAAGTATCACAAATTTTGAAGAAAGTTTATCAAAATCTCAAAGCTTTGACTAAAGCCAAATCGACAAGGGCTTCTTCAATTTGAAAAATATGCTAGGAGTGGTTTAGACGCTGGTGGTGTTCACAGACGGACGGCCAAACGGACAGTGTGACACACGGACGTTTTGTTTCAATTAGTGTTTTGGTATCAAGGACCCACAAAACAGGTATTCTGGCCACACTACGTGTTAGGGGATTTTTTCCTTAATTTAGCAACTGGTTTTATCAACTTTTTCCTTATCACGCCCCGGCAATTAATTGTTTTCTTCCGAATATTTGCCGTTTTTTCGCGCAGCATTACATAACTTTCCCTATACTACGTATTGTGATATACCAAAATATTATATATTTTTTTTCAATTACATTTGCTGTAAATGGGTTGGATAAAAGGGTCTGCCAAATGGTGATATATAGCCTTAGCAACGCCGGCATAGTGGTTGGCAAGGTAAATAAACTGCATTCAGGCGTTGAATAGATGGAGGCACTGGCTAGATAGACAGATAAAATAATGTGGGATTGGTCTGAAAAGGAATGACTGTCGAGGGCGTGGCTATTTGGTTTGATAAGAGATAAATGGGTTGGCTAAGGGAGAATAGACAGTCGAATTTTGTCGTTTTGTTTTAAAAAAGAGGAACGAAGGACGGATACCGAAGCGTTGAGGGCGGAAGAACGGTGCAGAACTGGACATTCTGATATTGGTTATCGAGTAGTACAGATCGCTCGCGAGATTAACATAAGGGGAGTGGGACTTGTAAGTTTTGAGTAAGACTCAATAGTTTTTCGGACTCTGAAAGTCAATGTGCAGAAGTGAATTCGCGTAGGACTTGGAAAGTTTCTTTTATATTGCGGTGTTGGACTTCAACATTTTACCATTAGTTGGGGAAGACTATGAACTCTAAATATCACGTAAGAACCGGTAGATATTCTAGGCAGTGAGGGCTGGATGCGTCGGCAGCGTCATAAGATTGGAAGAAAGAAGCAGGACTTGGGATCATCTCCATTCAAGTGGGAAGATACTGCGGACCGTCGTCGATCAAGACGTTAGATAAGTACTGCAGTACAAAACTTTTATCTAAAAAGGTCATGACCTAGAACAATTGTCAAAATTGTTAAATAAATTGTTGAATTTTTCTTTTGGAAATGAAAAGATTTTCATTTAATCAATCACAATTGTTAAGTAGTTAGAAATAGATAATTATTCCCTTTCAGATTCCTCGCCATACTGTATAGTTGGCAGATCAAGTAATCGGCTATCTAGGCGATAGCGATTATCCATAACGGGACCCATTGACCCAGCTAACCGGACATTTATCAATTTGTTAAAATTAGCTGTGGAAGCATTGGTTTTAATTAACGTAACCTGTTCCTGGCGCCCAAAATTTTACTATAAATTCGGAACGGGTCACGATTATAACCGTCCGAAGGTGAATGATGTCAACGATCTCGTAATAGTTTTCGACGAGACATTGTTGTTACATTTCAGTATATTACTCCGTACTTGCTGAATGTGGCGTCGCCGACGCTTTAAACTTTCTTCGGTTATTTGACTTTTCTTTTTTCCTTCGGTTCAGAGTCCTCTTTGATCAGTTTCAGTGTTTTGTCAGTGTTGCGATCTAATCACTTAAGTTTTACCACTTACAGTTCTGGTTTTCTTCTAATTCATTTATTATACTTCAAATTCAATGTTTCAAGGAACTTTACAAATTTACCATAAAAATACCCATGAAATACTTCGAATGTAACAAATTCACAACCCGCGCAATTTTAATTTCGTTTGTCAACTCTCAGGGTGCCATCCTTATGGAACAAACTTATGATGCTGTAGACTAAAAATAACCCCGGGCTATAGTGCTGCCCAGCTAACGTAACGTCTTTTGAAAAATGTATCTTACTTCCGCATTACAGGGAATTATACCGTCATTATACTTCCGTAAATTCCTCCAATATTCAAGCCGATTATGTTGGATTGTGCTGTGCTAGTTTGGTATTGTTGCTAGGGATTCGCACTTTGCTGTTTGCTGTTTTCCAATATAGTTATTAGTATAGTTTTTATCTATAACAATTAATTATCATTTGTTATGCATAAATAGAAATAAATCCAAATTTCTTTTTCCAACTTTCTGTATGTATACAGGTGGGTGTGAAAGAATAATTATTATTCAAAACAAAAAACAAACAAACATGAAGCTCTGACCACAACCATAAAGACCCCTAAAAAACACATACAGTTACTGACATTGACAATTTTACAATGGATACAATTTTTAATTTCCAATCAAATAATCTAATTGTAGTTTGTTTCAGATAATCATGTACAACTTTTAATTAGTTTCTAATTTTACAAAATTTATATTGTTTTGTGTGAAGTATCATGATTTACTTTTTATGTAGGTCTTGGTAATTCTATATGACACCTTTTTTTCAGAGATTGGTGATAAAGCATTAAATTTTTAAGGCATCAAGACCTAGCGTGTATAGGAAAAGCACATTGGTTTTCCTTGTTTTGGAGGGAGGAGGCAGGTAAGCCCATGTGAGTGAGAGTGAAACAATTTTTAAAAGAGAGGGCTTCCTAAAAATTTATATTACGAAACCAAGCGAACTCCAGCACACAAAAAGTTGATGTTTTTTTAATGAAGCATGGTTATACAGATGAATGGTAATTTCTTATACTTTTTCTAGAACATTACCTTTAATATTGAATCACTTTTTTGTTACCTGTTTATGACAGTAGTCACATTATTAGTAATTTGGTTTTGGGGAAGTGGCACCATATCTCTCTTCCCAAACCCCCAATGCATTTCAAAATTCTCTTCAACATAACAAACTAATTGTAACAGTGGAAATAACTATTGTCTTACCTTGAACTTTTTCACAGTTCCCATCAGCTACTACAAGAGTGTGTGTTGCTTCGCGATTTGCCTTTAACTGGCATATTTAAATGCATGCCTGGCGTAATATACGCCCTCCCTGGACTATACTGGGGTTCAATCAACGCCACCCATATCGATCTAGCATTTCGGAGATTCTGGTTTAATTCTCCATTTATTGGTTACGATCGCAGCGCTAAAACACGCAAAAGCACGATGTTGGAAATTACTTAGAATTTTCTATTCGTATTCGAAAACAAATTATCAGTTCCCCATCAGGAGACCGAGTCGCGTCGAATGACACCTCGTTTGTCTCGATTGGTGCACGGAAAGTGATCTAACCGTGAGAGACGGAACCGTATTTCGGCACGCACACACACGAGGAGTTCACTCAAATACTCTTTGGGGATTATACGCAAGTATACAGGAAAGTAAAAGTAGATAAATCCAGTTACTAAATTAAAAAAAATACCCACGCAATGGTGTAGCCAGAATCTCTGTTTTGTGTGTCCTTGATATCGAAAAACCTATTGAAAGCAAAACGTCCGTCTGTCCGTCCGTCCATGCGTCCGTCCGTCCGTCGGTCAGTCCGTCCGTCCATCTGCCCGTCTGTGAACACTACTAGCGCCTAAACAATACGTAAGATTATTTTCAAATAATCTTACGTATTGTTTAATTGTTAATCAAATTTGTTTTCGAATACGAATAGAAAATTCTAAGTAATTTCCAACATCGTGCTTTTGCGTGTTTTAGCGCTGCGATCGTAACCAATAAATGGAGAATTAAACCAGAATCTCCGAAATGCTAGATCGATATGGGTGGCGTTGATTGAACCCCAGTATAGTCCAGGGAGGGCGTATATTACGCCAGGCATGCATTTAAATATGCCAGTTAAAGGCAAATCGCGAAGCAACACACACTCTTGTAGTAGCTGATGGGAACTGTGAAAAAGTTCAAGGTAAGTAACCTCTGTCGATCTGGTTGAAAACAAAGCTTTGAGAATTTGAAAAAGATTTTATAAAATTTGGGGGTACTTTACATGAAGCCTCCTGGACATATTCAAAATTTTCTCAAAAATGGCTCTAAATTTTTTCTTTAAATTTCTTGTACTAATTAAGTCACATACACGTATAAATGTGGCATAGGTTCCATTTTCACGGTTAACTGTAAATTTTTGAAAATTGCAAAAGTTTGAATTTGTATCGGCGTCTTCCTACAACTACAAAATTGCAGATAGAGATTTTTTTCAATTAAAATTTGTTCTCCATAGTGAGTTCTTTCATTAAAGTCCGGTACATTTTTTCAAAATTTTTGTAGTTTTCGTGCAAGATCGCTTGCAATATTTACAATTTTAAAAAATTACTAAAACAAGATTTTCTCAAAAACGGTTCCAGTTTTTTTCTTTAGAGTGTTGGTAGGGATAGTGCTAAATGTACTCTATGAGATGACATAAAGGTCATGTTGCTCTATTCTTTTGTTTTTTTCAAAAATTACAAAAATGAATATTTTTGACTTGTCTCTCATATCGGTAATATTTACATTTGCGGCAATTCGTTCACATTATTATATTTATGAGTACATGTGATTTAAATAATGTCCTACAAAGTTTCTCGAGAACTCAACCGCTTTCTGTGTAAACTAACTCAAAATTCCGCATTTTCACAAACGTTCAAACGTCATTTTCTCAAAATTTGTTCCAAATTCTTTCTTCGAACTTTTCGAACGGGTAGTGCAAATTCCACTCTTGAATATTACGTAAAGTTCATTTTCGGGTATTTTTTTTGTTTTTTCAAAAACTACCGAAGTATAATTTTTTTTGAAGGATCTTTCACTCCGTTAATAAGCATATTTCCAGTAATTTGTAAAAATTATTGTATTAGTGAGTTAATTTGCTTTAAATTACTTTAAATGAAGTTTTTCGAAAACTCAAAAATTGTCTATGAACAAATGCTTCAAATTTCACATTTTTAGTAGTGCTTAAACGCCATTTTCTTAAAAACGGCTCCTAATTTTTCAAGGAGGTTTTAGCGTTCTTTAATATTCTAAAATGAATATTTCCGTTCTCCCATTAGGAAACCGAAAAGTTAAGAAAAGGGGGGAAAAATGTACTTTGGGCGGCGATAGATGGTAACTGGCACGTGTATGTGCCAATTCAGAATAGCTAGCCCACACCCAAGGAAATAGACAACTAATACGGGAATGTTTGTGCCATTTTGTAGCACCTAGTTACTTTCTCGCACTTACTTCGTACGAAGAGAAAGTTATGTAATCGTGCGCCGGAAAACGACGAATTTTCCGCAGAATCCTTTTCATATACGAGTATATAGTAAATGACTTCCTCTAACATGTGGTGTAGCCAGAGTCCATGTTTTGTAGGCCATTGATACCGAAAAATCGGTCGACGGCAAAACGTCTATCTTTCTGTCTGTCCGGCCGGCGAGACTGCCGTTGTAGTCAACGCTAGCGCCTAAACCGTTCACCTGAAATTTATATTTCCCGACCGATCTGAACCAACTAAAGCGTTGGAGGTTTCAAGCGGATAATTTGATTTTTGTGGATAATTTACGTGAAAACTCAAAAACATGATCAAAATTTTCTCAAAAATTGTTCCAAATTTGTTTCTTGAACTTGGAGCAGCAAGCAGCTTTTGAGTTATAAACTGTTGGGGTTTGTGTGGTTTATGCTCACTTCACCACTTCCCACAATAGCTTATTAAAATCAAAGGACGATCATCTTTGTAAAAGACATGAACGCTGTGATTCGTCTAAATAACAATGCATAATATCCTGATAGTTGGGAGACAGGTAGATTCAGAAAATGTAGAATTCATTTAAGAAGTATAACTAAAACTGTGTAAATGATAGCACAGCTTACAATTATTAATTGAATATTAATTATTTTAAACATAAAATACCCTAGAATATTGTATGAAAATCAGCTGATTTACAAACAGCTGTTAGCATGAACACTAAGAAAATGTCGTTGGTGTTATTAAATTAAGAATGAATTTAATGAACCATGACTTAAAGGACACTGGGAGTATCATTGAATCAAAGGTAATTAGGATGGCACAACTTAGATAAATTCGTAACACATATTAGACCACATAAATGAAAGTAACTTCACATAAACAATATACTGAAAGAGAAACCCAACAATTGATGCATTGATGGTGAAACTTGTGGCAGTGTGAGGTCCCATGCGCATGGTGATGCTTGCACACAAATGCGAGGCATCCAATGGTGGCAGGCACTGAGGGAACTGATTTAGCTGACCTTCGGGGTTACCCATATCACCACCAGCGGCACTGATTCCAGCAATCAATTCGGCCCTATGCAGTGCAGTATAAAACTTAGCACCAGTCCCGTTGAGACAGTCATTTTGGCGAGCAATGCAGTGTTTATACAATATGCAGCTTCACTGTTATGAGTAATTAGCAGAAGATGAATCACAGGGAACATTCTGAAATGGTGCATTATACGCACTTACTGAGTTCAGCTAATTGCATAGTTGCAAGTTGCACTGTTCGTAACACAATGCTATCTTTGACATTATGGCTCTCACTTTTATCATTCTTGAAACTTCTTTCCATTGCTGGGTAGTCACGGTGAACCCGTGGAGATCATTTGCTTACATCTCCATTACCGAAGTGGATTGGCCATTTGCTGTCGTTGCCAACCCTAAAAATTAAACACATAATCCATAATTTACCTCTAAGTTATCAAGTTTTCTTGTAACTCTGTTAAAAAGTTATAAGAAATAGGCTTACTCGTTGAATAAGCAACTGTCTCAATTCCACATTGTGACCCTACAACTCACACGTACAGAAACGCCAATTTGGGTCTCTGAGGAGATGCGAAACGATATAACAAATTCTCTTTCACCTGAACATTGTTTTGGAAACAAGTGGGAATGCACGGCATACCGATATATTTCCATCCCTTAATGTTATTATACCACCACTTTTCTCTTTAGTGAATGACAAAATTTAAAGACGTAAAATAGAGGAGTATATTGCATTGAGAAATAAATCCCTATCTTATATTCGAGGCGTAGGACAAGTTCGAAAATAAATTTAAAATTTGTAATTTTCAAAATTCAATAGATTTTAATGAAAATCGGAACTATACAGTTTTTATAAAAGGACATTCTCAAAGAAACTTTCTTCTTTTTAGGAATAATTTATAAAAAGAATTCCAGCCATTTTTCATAAAATGTCACAATGACTTTATTATAATGAAGTATTAAAATATCTACACCTTCATATATCTTATTGATATCTGAAATGGCAAAACTAGATATCACTCTTGAAATATTTACCAAGTTTCAACGCAGAAGCTTAATCTGACCTATCCGTCCGTCATCCATCCATCTATAAATCATCCCCACAACACAAAATTGCTTGTAACTTCTCGGATTTTAATCAACTTTAGACATCTTTGTAACATCATCAATAGACCCTAATCCTGATGTGTGTGCGCAGATAAATCTCAAGGTGACTTCAAACACTGATTCGCCACCAAAAATTTGACATTGCTTTGTTAAGGTAATGCCAATACTTACCCTCCCTGTAATATAGAATAAAGCAGAATAAAACGTAGTCAAGAACCAGAACTAGACTAGATGCCAGAAAATTTCCCCAACATCAATTAAAGCAACACCCACGTCACATGGATCACACCTACAGAATATGACACTTATCAACATACATTTTGGTGCCTCAGTTGTTAAACTTTCTCCTAGGTATTTCGATGTCACTGAAACCAAAAAATGCATTAGTGTTGCCCTATCAGCTCTAGTTTTGTAAATACAGAATTATCATCATATATCTCACTTCCACACTGTGTGTGCTACAATTTGGGATAATCAGTGGCATGTGGACATATAATATTTACTTTACTGATGTTATAAATATAATGTAAAACTTAAGATATATTATTTAACGGTAGTTTGTTTCAAAGAAACTAACAATTTGTGTACCTGCGTCAGAACATTACATTAACTGTGACTTCCCACTGAAGATCAAAAAGCAACCATTGCCTTGAAATGCTACTGAAGTAGTTCCGAAAGTCAATCAATCAATGAGGTTTATTAATAGGATAAAACTCCTTTGGTAATACATTCCTGAAATCTCCATTGGTAAAACATTCCTGAAAACGCCTTTGGTAATTCAATAAGTTGCGAATTTCGCAGAGAGAACCAGTTCCTAAGCAGGGACTCGTAACTCCGACCGCGGAAACGAGCAGTTGGGAATCGGGAGTCACAAAGGATAAGGAGTGCGTAGACAGCGCGCGAGGGGAACTTGAGGTATGTGGTCAGCGGCGACTGGCAATGGGAGATCACAATGCAATTAATTAGGTCGAGCAGCAGCCGCGGGAGGATATTGGGAAGGGCCCCTTCGCGAGAGGGCGTCCCGGATGAAGGACTGCGCGCGAGGGAGAGAGATCGGGGAGGATGAAGAGTAAGAGGACTGGGAGAAGGAGGGAGGGAGGGAGGGAGGGAGGGACGCAGGCGAGGACGCAGACAGACGGCGGCGTGTCAGGGTCAATGGACGAGCAACGGAGAACTTTGAGATTGCAAGGAGAGAATAAGGAGAGACGCTGCGTGAAGGAGTGTGAAGCAGGGGTTCCATCTCGGGGAGACGGACTGCTGTAGGATTGGGAAAGCGATGGGAGCTGATGAGTGAAGAATTTTCGCACAATAGAACAGTAACTAGATTTACGTGGTAGTCATTGCATTTGCATCAATGTATTTGTAGCGAGTTTATGAATGAATAAAGTACTGTGAGTGTATGTACGTGTATGTAATCATCTGCGCACGTTTTATTGGGTTCCAAAATCCCTTCCCAACATTTTAACTACAAAGATAAATGAAACTACTCCATAAACTAGTGATGCTGCAAAATAGCACAGGCTTTCCCGTATTAGTTTTCTGTTTCCTTTGGTCTCGGCTAGCTATTCGAGCTTGCCACATACTCGTGACAGCTGCCATCTGTCGTCGCCTAAAGTACATATTTTCATATTTTCTTAATTTTTCGTTTTCCTAATAGTAGAACGGAAATATTAATTTTAAAATATTAAAGAACAGTAAAATCTCGTCCTAAATGGCAATTTTCTTTGAAATTTTTTTTTCGCGCAGCTTTACATAACTCTTTCCCTAAACTATAAGTACGTACGTAAGTAAAAATCAGATATTTAAAAAGGTCAGATATAATATTTTGAAGAAACGAGTAGATTTCACGTATTTTTTTTATTAAATGTATGCAATTTCTAAAACCAATTGTTTTCTAAAAATTCGCCCTACATTTTTCATTAAATTTTCTCCGCGAATAAAACAAGGGACACTAAAATATGCTTCTTTTTGGCGATCTCTCAGTATTTTTGAAAAATGCCAAAATTACATGTTGGAAATATTAGGTTGAGGCAATTATTGCGTCTTAAGTCTCTGATACCATAGAGAATGGTCATGTAACTTTGCTTTTTTGACAAGATGTAGTTAGTTATTAAAAATCGTCAATGAATTCAAGAATCAGTGGTTAAGGTGAGATCATTTGTACCTGGTACATAAATATTAAATTTACAACAAATTTTATTATTACCTTAATTATAACTATATTTCTGTATTTAGTCAGACTCCTGAAGAAGAGGAAAAGTACTCCTCGAAACGTTGAAAGAAATAAAATTCCAAATTTAGAGGAGATGGTCTTTTATTAACCTTCTGATCATCAAAATATATAACACTGTCTTAAAAAAACTGGACAAAGAAATATAATTGATATTGATCTCTCCGTACATAAAACAAAGTTGTGTTAGTTACACCTCTTATAAATCAAGAACGACTGGACCACTTTTAATTATCTTTGTTTTGTTGCATTCATCTTCGTCCCGAATAGCAAGATAATTAATAAAATATCGAAAAAATGGAACTACATGGCTCTGAAGAATAAAAAACTAGATATTCCTGCAAATGCAACCCGCTACACAGTTTGAATCAATGTCGTTAAATAACTCCTAAACAAAGAGTTTTAGGGCATTAAAAAGTAAAATTTTGAAGTCAAAGGTCTCAAAGATAAGTTTTTCATACCGTAATCTACAGGATAAGATCTTGAACATTCTATTACATTTTTGCTGCTCCGGCGCTTCTCAATATTACCCCACCTGCTCAAAGACGTGCAGAATCTAAGTAAATAAAACAAAGTCGGGTTCATTAAACCATTTATAACTCAAGAACGATACAACTAATTTTAACTATCTCCAATTTGTTGGATTCATCTCCGCCCCGAATAAGAGAATAATTATTAAAATATCGCAAATATTCACGAAAAAATATACCGAAAATTAATAAAATATATAAAAATCAATGTTTGTTGCTTCGTGCTTAATGCGCTGCCGTACCTTGCATCCAATTTCGATACAACTTTTTCAATGTATTGCTTGCACTTGCGGGAAGAACATAGGCACAGTACAATTATAGTAACTCCACTAGATGGATCTTCAGTTAAATGCAATCCCCATTCCACGTGAGCTTCATTGTTGCTGGGCGTTGCCATGTGCCGTGGGTCGAGGTCGAGGAGAACAGGAAGAGCAGGCGGCGCAAGTTGATGAGAGGAAAGGCAAAAAGAGAAAGAGGGGCAAAGAGAAGGGGAAAGGGAGAGGAGGAAAATAAGAAAGGGGATGAGAGAGGGAAAAATAAGGAGGGGCAGAATAGAGAGAGGGGGAAATAAAGAGATGTGGAAAATAGAGGGGAAAATAGAGAGAGGGAAAGTAGAGAGAGGGAAAGTAGAGAGAGGGAAGGAGAGAGAGGGAGGGAGAGAGAGAGGGAGAGGGGGAGGGAGAGAGAGGGAGGGGGAGGGAAAGAGAGGGAGGGGGGAGAGAGAGGTAGAGAGGGGGAGGGAAAGGAAGGGAGAGAGGGTTGGAGAGAGAGTGGGAGAGAGAGGGTGGGAGAGAGAGAGGGAGGGAGAGAGAGGGTGGGGAGAGAGGGAGGGAGAGAGAGGGTGGAAGAGAGAGGTAAAGTAGAGGGAAAATAGAGAGAGATGGAAAATTGAAAAAAAGAAGGAAAATGGTGAGAGGGAAAATATTGAGAGAGGGGAAAAATAGAGAAAGAGGGGGAAAACAGAGCTAGAAAAGAAATAGAAAAAAGAGAGTCAGAGAGTGGGGGAAAAGACACACAGAGGGAAGATGAAACACAGAGCGGAAGGAGAGACACAGAGGTGGAAAAGAGACACAGAAGGGAAAAAGAGACTTTGAGGAGGAAAAGAGAGACAGATGGGAAAAGAAAGACAGAGAGTGGGGAAATGAGAGAGGGGGAAAGACAAAGGGGGAAGAGGGAGAGGGGGGAAGAGAGACGAGGAAGAGAGAGAGGAGGGAAAGAGAGAGGGAAAAGAGAGTGGGGAAAGAAAGAGAGAGGGGGAGAGGAATATTTTCTCAATTATTTCTTCTGCGGCAGCAACGCGCCGGGTACCAGCTAGAAATTTAATAAAATATGTTTCTCGCTTTTGTAATCACATTTTAAGTTGTCAGGATCTTCAAATGTTAGGTGAAACTTTTACAAATTTCCGGATATGATTCACATGTCATAAAACAATATACAACGTTCAATTTCAACAGAAAATATTCACCATTTCAGTAAAAACAGTGTAGATTGTTATTTGTTTGCTTAACTTCACTTCTTTTGCAAATATTGCGAGAAGAATTAATGGTCATAAATCAAAATTACTGAAAGCCGTTTATTACGGAACAAAATGTGCGAATAGTAGTTTTCTCACGTAACATTTTTCATCCAACATGAAGGTGTTTGCCATGAAACCATGCGAGGCTTCCAACCCCTCGCCGTGCACGACATACGTCACCACTCAACGAACCCACGCCCCGAAGCATATCACGCCAACCCTAACGTGTCAGAAACACACCACGTGTCACGCACGTGCTTCGTCTCTTCCAACATTACTGTCACGAAGCTCTGCATTACCCTGGGCATGCGGATGTGAGTAATCAACAATCTCTGCCTGGTCACTGATACGACTCGTCTCTCTTGATTAGAATCTAAACGATATTTCTGTCAGAAAAATCTTCAAAATCACGGAGGGGTGAAAGAAATCGTAAATATGGTTCCATTACAAAAACTATTTAAATTCACAAATGTACACATAAATAAATATTTGTAATATCTTTTTAATGTTCCAAAGGTATAAAATCATGAATTGCACATGAGAGGTCAGTTAATAGCAGTTTAGAGCAAATCATAAGCTAAAAAAATAAAATACGTACAATCGACTCTAGTTGTAGGGAACTTCTAAGGACTAACATTTTTTTGTTCACTGTATCACAGATTCACTATATCCGATGTCAAAATTAAATAGAATTTATCCACAACTAATTTTATTAATAGTTGCAAAATGCCTCAACAGCACCAACTGAAAATTTCAATATCTTTATTTGACCTTAAAAAATTATTTTCAATTGTTTGCTTCGTACATTTTTCATTACTAATTTCTCTAGATGAGTTTGTGCTCTCTTTATACTTGATTCTGCATTGTCCACTGTCTCCAAGTATCGTAATGTAGAATCTAAGTAATCTTGACAACCTTCAATGCCACTTGCTCTCTTGGAACACAGTTCCACTCTCTGAAGGCCATTTTGCTCAACTGATATCCTTTCAATAGCGCTATAGGCCAAGTGGCTAATAAAACTGATCGCAGAATGAAACATTCCGGGTTCGCCACTTCTCCGTCAGGGAAGACTTCTTGGATTCTGACCTTTGGCCGAAGATATTTTTTTCAAGCTGCCTAGTGTCGGAATTTGTGGCATTGTGGCGACGTAATTTTTTCAGAAGGGAATTAATTTCCAGGATGTATTTCCTACGTTCATTATATCCTAAGTTCAGTGTTTACTCTAACCGCATCTTCTTATGCATACTTGTAATATAAGTGAAACAGAACTAGTTACTTAGTTTCACTATAACCTAGAGTTCACTATATTCGAGTTTACTATAACCGGAGTCGACTGTATATTAAAATTCAATCAATTCTACAAATATGAAAAACATTCAATGGAATTCAATACAAGAAATTACATAGAATTCTTTAGAATACATATTAAATGATACATATTAAAATATAAGTAGTGTTGATAATGCAACTTTTCTATTACATAAAAGTGAATTAGTATACAATAGAAAGGGACCTAAAAAATATTATCATGGCAGTGATTCCTCCCCAATGTGGCACGAAAACTTCTGGGGGATGAAGAAGAAACAATTGTATTGTTTCGATTCAAAAAATGTTACCAGAAAATTAGCTTTTTTTGCAAAAAAAAACATAACAAAATTGCTTTGTAAATTGTGACTTTTCTATGCATTTTCTAATATTTGACGCTGTTAACAATTCTGTTATATCCCGCGCCTAGCTCTTTTGTCACTAAATGAACTATACGTGCTACAACAGCATATACTTTCTCGCATTATTAGGAACGATTACCTAATATTATATTACTAGTTGCATGTGGCGTCGCCGACGCTGAAAAATGTTTTAAAAGTATATTCATGGGTTGAAAATTTCTTTCGTACTTCATTTATTTCATGCATAGCTTTGTTCAAGTATGTTCTTAGGGTATCTGGCATTGGACGTACATTGGATTTTCTTTTCGAGAATTTTCATGCGACATTATTTGAAGCACATACACTCAAAATGTAATAACGTACGTGAATTTCCGGAAACGAAAATGTTAACGACGTGAGAGATGTCAAAAACTACATTTGTGCAATTTTTTAAAAATATCAAAGAACAGCAAAATGGCGTTTGCTTCATCATATTCACTACATTTTACACTATTCTCACCAAACGTTTAAAGAAAAAATTCGATTTCCATTTGTTTTTGTTTTCTTA
The DNA here is from genome assembly GCA_031308135.1 of Acheta domesticus. Taxonomy (NCBI): domain Eukaryota; kingdom Metazoa; phylum Arthropoda; class Insecta; order Orthoptera; family Gryllidae; genus Acheta; species Acheta domesticus. The sequence goes on along the minus strand of JAHLJT010008756.1, from coordinate 91,287,391 downwards.
TATTACACATATTTCACGTCATAAAAACTAAACTTTCCAAAAATATAAAATATGTATATATATATATATATATATATATATATATATATATATATATATATATATACTCCAAGAACTAAACATAAATACTAAGAAGTTTATAACAATTGAAATTGTCACTGATTTTATTTTATTGAAATATATTTTTTCATTTAGCTGTACGTGGTAGTTATATTATAGAGCAATGGTCAGTTAGTACAGGAAAAATTCACGAGAAATGTAATTTTCAGGCAAATCAGAAACGTTTTGAATAAGTTTTTGTAATTTTTACTGAAACATTTTATTTTTGAGGTTTAATGGTTAGATAGCTCTAAACATGTTTTCATATAGGCTAAAGTATGCATATCGTAATTTTTATCATTTCATGCATTGCCTAAATTATAAAACATGCACATATACGTGATTATACACACGTACGCACGCACACAGACATACACTGAATTCACACTTCAAAACTTCCAAATTAATTGACTCACAACTTTGCCACCTTGTGGAATGATTGTTATCTAATTTATATTGATCGCAAAGTACGTTACAAGAGGGCATTAATTACAATTTCACCAAACACACAACGTGAAAGTCACAAATGACGTATAGACCTCACTTCCAACAGCACTTGTAGAAATTCCGCACGAAACGCCGGCGTCATTATCGTTATGAGGTCGCGGACGGCGGCGGCACCCATTTCGTACGTGTGCGCGCGGAAGTGTTTATAGCCTTTAATACTCACGCGGGTATAAATCCAGCATTCCGCGTGCAGATAAGGATCCGGCGTGTTGCCCTTGCGGTCGGGCGGGAATCTCCGGAGAGCGGGAGGGGGCTCTCAGGAAACAGAGGGAGGGGCCGAGTCACGAAGGAACCCGCGATAAGCGAACACGAGGCGCGAGTCACGTGGTGGCACGCGCGTTATCAGGGAGGGCGTGTGAGGGCGGGGCCCGCTGCCGCCTCGTGCCCCGGCGCCTGCGCGCCCCGCCCGCGCCTCACCCCCGACGACTCGCCGATCTGGCGCCGCCCTCGCCGCCCGCTTCACGCCCCTCTCGTGACCCCGTCATAGCCGTCTCGTCGCTCTCTCATTGCTTTCACCGCCCTCTTCCTCCCTCTCTTAGCCTTCTTCCTCCCTCCCTGAGCCTTCTTCCTCCCTCTCTCAGCTCTCGCCTCTTCTTGCCGCCTACTTCCTCTCGCAACTCTCTTTTATTGTCTTGCTTTCTTCCCTCTCTGAGCTCTCCATGCCTTCTCGCCGCCCTCTTGCTCTCATCGCCCGTACCTCTTACCGCCCTCTCTCAACTCTCTCCCATTCTCTCGCCGCCTTGCCGCATTCTCATGGGTCTCGTCGACTCCTCCCTGCACTCTCGCTGCCCTCTTCCGATTCTCGCTCAGCTCTCCTCTCTCTTGCCACCCACCTTCTCTCCCCTCTCTCCGACTTCTTGGCACTCTCTTGTCTCTCTTTACACGCTCTCTTGCCACCCTCTTCCTTCCTCAGTGAAATCTCCACTTCCTCTCGCCTCCTTCTTGTCGTCCTTTGTCACTCTCTTTTTGCTCTCTCTCTCAACTCTTTCGACGCCATAACGACTCTTTCACCGCCCTCTCGTGATCATCTTTCGGTCCTCCTACCGCGGCCTCTTAACTCCCTCGCCACCCTCTCGTAGCCTTCCCACTCTCTCGCCACCCTCTCACAGTCTTCTTTCCGCCCTCCCTCATCTCTGTCGCCTTCTCATCGAACCTCTCGCCATCATGTCTCAGCCCTCCCGCTCTCACTGACCTCCCAACTCTCTTGCCGTCCATTTGTCGCCTTCTTGATTCCCGATTCCAATCTGCTCATACCTCGCTCACTCACCGATATCCCTTACTGTTCTCCTTCCCCCTCTCTCGACCTCTCGCCATCCCCTTCCGGGACATCATCGTTCACACCATCCCCTGGTCATCCTTACTACCATTTCGTTGACCTTAACAGTCCTCTCATCCTTTCGCTTCTCTCTCTCTCTCTCTCTGTTCTGTTAACGCACAGTCTCCGTTCTCACACCACCTATTCTTCCTAACCTCGCCATTCTTCTCTCACTTAACGCCCTTACCTTCCTTACGATCTTAGTTTCTCCCATTAACCACGATGCATCTATCATCCGCTTCACACATCTCTCCAAGCTCGTGTCCAAATAACTACATTTCTTTATATTCCCACTCGTATCTTCTCTATCGTAAGCACATATTACCACACTCGTCTCCTACCATAAAGAATTCTGTTCTTTAAATGTGCTCGCCGCGTTCACTCTATCCCTGCACCCAGGATATATGCTAAGACAGATCACTCTGAAGCCTCTGTCACTTTTTGTAGTCCTTAGAAAGTTCTAACATATTCGTGGTCCCCATCTTACCATGATTTTCTTCACATTTTTTCTTTTTCACTAACGCATTCACTGTTTTTATGTTTAATGATCCTTCAACACTTACCTTATCACACCCATTTCATCATTTACACGTTTTATGCCGCAATATCAGTTGATCTTAAATGGTAATATACGAAACCATTATAATACCATTAGTTCATTGGTACAATCATAGTTATGAAGACACATACGCTATTGCGTGTTTTTTAAGTTTATTTTCACATTTATAGATTCATATCAATTCAAATCAGTAATGCCTTATTTTCTGTGTCGAACGTCGGGCTGCAGGGACTGCTCTTTGCCTGACTACGCTATTATTGGACTGCATATCTATTGAACAAATATGAAGAGAATTCTAGTAGGCGACTGTTCTGATTTGATATTTCACTGGTTTTACCGATTAAAATCTTGCAATTGCGGGAACTACTACCTTAACAAACGCCTCTGCCATGGAGCACGCGTGATCTCTCCTTCTTCATCAATGACTAAACCTCTCCACTTACAGATGCCCTTCACAACCACACGTGCCAAGACCCCAGTCACAAGAGTCTACAATTACATAACTAACGGCCATGGTACTTTACGCACTCGAAAGCACTAACTTAATCAATCGACTGTATTAGCAGAGCAAGTTTTCTTGAGCCTAGGTATCCTTATTCGTACTCCATTTTCGGCATTTGTTGAATTAATAATAAAAGTTAGCAATGGGAATTGCTGAGAAAATTTAATAATCAGAAATTTCACTCCAACGTACGTAATAGAAACTATTTTCCTTCGCAAAACGTGCTATATAATTGATGAAACAGTTCTGTCACCAATCGAACCAAACCCCCATACTCCTCGCTTCTCGTGAAATGAGGCACAAGAAAACGCCAGCGGATAATATCAACATACCAACCAACTTCCTCAGGCACTTGCTCCACTTCTCTAAATCCAAACTATTTAGCCATTTCCACCACCATGCCTACCTCAACCTCGCCTCCTCCGCCAAGCTCTGCTCTCTATCCCCCGCGCCCATCACCATATCGCTCGCGCCGCCATCGCCACCGCACTCGTCACTTCCGGTCGCTCGGGCGCCCTACAAGAGTAATTACGGCACGCAAAAATTTAATTAAATTGATTTACGGCCCCACGATCTTACGAGCGGAGGTTAAGTTTCGTTTCTGCAAAGATGGAGCACAACCCACGCCTCCCTCCCCTCCCCTCCACAGTCTTCCCCCACCCCGCCGCTCCCACCAACCCATCCCCACAGCCACCACCGCCACCGCCGCCGCCACCGCCGCCTCCGCTTACAGGCGAAAAGTGCTCGGGAACTTGGCGAGATAAATGCTCTCTCCATCTCCGAAGGAAAACAGAAGATGCGATATAATAAAATAAAAATACACGACATGAAACTACGTGGAGAATTTTTCGACGTTCGGAGAAGTGGTTCGTTAAAAGGGAAGTTAGTTTCGGGATGTTTTTTGTTTCTGCTGGATCACGATAGCAAAACGCCTGGGGATAAATCAAATTGAAAAACGAAGACAGAACGTTTAAAGTTGCGTTTACCAGGAATTTCTCTGCCATCTTCAAGCGAAAGTGATAAATTTCATACATTATAGGTATCTTTATTTTTTCAATGCCCGTGTTTATACTGTGATAGAATAATAAATATAATTCCAAAGACGTTCGTCATATTTTACAGCTTTTTGTTCTATTTAACTTCTGAAAACTATTAATAATTATTGCTTTCAAAACTAATCTTCATACTTGCAGAAAACTAAGTTTCTTCAAGAAACGGTACAAGCGGCTTATTGTGATATATTGCTTCGTGTGAACGTCTCATTTATCATAGTTAATTACATTTAATAGAAAGTTATTTCATTTACATAGACGATGTCCTACATAAGCGAACAAATTTAGCAAAGCACTTACCTTGAATAACCAGAAAGAGGAATGAAATTAAGTAAATGGAGAGAAAAAACATTCAAAAGACTGCCTACTGAAGACTACCTATAAATGCCTACTGATTTGTAAAATAATAAAAAGAGTTATTTGAATGTACGAGTTCATTGTCATCTATTGTTTTAGCGAAAAAACCTCATGTAATTCTAATTGATGGTTGGTTGGTTGGTTGGTCGATTTGTGATTACGGGTGCGTCAACTGCTAAGGTCATTAGTCCCCTATGTTTAGTGCATGTTTCATCGCGGGAGATGGCGATGATACTCAAATTGAGTACGTATTTTTCATTGAATGACCTCCTTCTAGTATGCACTAATGTAATAAAAATTTGAAAGTGATTAGGCGGAAGAGCAGGCTAAATGGCCTGAGCCTCGCCACAAATAAAGACATTTGTTTATTTATTTATTTATTTATGGTATTCCTCCACTGGTTGGTGATACTCGTATCCTGCGCCGATCTATCATTGGCAACCGGGGATTTTCCTAACTAGGTATCTCTCACCAGCGGGGCACCGCCTCAACCAGGACAAGCTCCAAGCCCCCGACCGGTCTTCCGGCATGCGTGGTAGTCTAGTGCATGTGAGTGAAAGTGCGTGTAACTAAAGAGTAGAATAGGACAAGGAATGGGAAGGAAAGTGCGCACGTGATCCGCGGCCCGTTTGTTAGGGTACTAGGAGTTAAGGAACTTGACCTACAGCCAGAATCGAAAATCCTGCCACTGTCGGGAATCGAACCCCAGCACCTCCCGGTCAGAAGCACTGCAGTGGCAAATTTAAAGTATTTATGATCTCCTTAGAAAAGTGCCGGGTGCTCAGTCAAAAGATAGTATCAACAATAAACGGCAGCAGATCACAAGGCTTAGACTAGTATAAAAATAATTAGATGGAAAATAAGAAAATAGAATTAGTCGTCCCAACATATTTCGAATTTCATAAATTTGCAAGCATAAGAGGATCGAATAATACACTATTTTTTGCCTGAGTGAAACCAAAACAGATGTTCATACTTTTGTACTCGTGATTGTTAAGATACATCGAATATTCATTTTAATAAAACAGACCACGCAATTTGTGCGGATGAAATTGCCATCTCGGCAATACAATGTTTCAGACTGCGCCATTCAAAAACTTGCAGCCACATGAATGGCTCCTTGTGCATGCAGGAGTAACATGGCAGGAAATGTCTCCAGCCAACGAGCCAGCTGCTCTTCTCTGAAGGCGCGTGCCACACCACCTGACCCTTTACAAGGAGAGCATTGTGCGCAAAGGGAACGCGAGCACAGATGCGTCTCTATCAGCAACGACTCTCCCAACTTCGTCTCGGCGTCATCGAAGGAATTATCGTGAAACTATTCTGTTCGCTGCATTATCAAACATGTTGGGAATTGAATGGAGCAGCTGCGTTCGTCTTTTTGAAGGCAGAGCAAAGCCCCTTCGACGATCGTAGATTTTCTAGAGGCATGTCATGTGGGAATTTTGGTGCAAATTCTGGTTTTCTATTGCAACGAAAAACAGTTTTACCCACAATTAACCCTTCATAGTAATCGGATGACTCTGTGAGTCTTTCCGACTGCCTGAGACTGACAGTAAAACCTTTTGTCTCGACCATTCGGGTGGGAAACAATTCGTAGCTGTGAATGGACGTATCTCGGCCGCTTGGTTGAGACGCAGACTTTTTTTAATTTCCTTTCAGATTATTATTACTGTTGATGTTATAATAATAAGAATTATTATTATTATTATTATTATTATTATTATACCTGTCTACCCTCGGAATTATTGTTATTATTATTAATAGCTATAAAACAGCTGAACAGGTTTCTACCTTTGCTAATTTAATTGATACCAATATTACGAGTACTAACACACGAGGTGGAACTATGGACCGTTTCAGAAATTTCGTGGATGCGCGAAGCCCCTCCTACACAAGAAACGGCGCAAAGCCCTCTATTTATCATCATTTGTAAACTTTTTACACGTAACGTGCCCTTTCCTCATTCCCATATTTAATAAAAACACAAATCTTTTCAAAAGATCACTGTCACCGCCAACGCTGATGCGATATTTATTTATGAAAAACTTTTACGTAGCGTCGTTGCCGCCTATCCTGACTAATACAAACACAACATACGAACATACAAAACAGAAACCCATAGTTATATACCATTTAAACAAAGGAAAATCGAAATATTTTCATAACATTCACACTTAACATTTGCAAAAAAACTCATTCACATCAGCGTGCATTCGCTCCCTTCCAAAGGCCATTTTACTGTGAATAAAAATGTTTACCCCTTTGTAAAAAAAATAGACAACTTCGCCTCCTCACAACGTCAATTGTGACGAAAAGAAAAGTCTAAATAATCAGTTCCCTTGCGAGGTCTTCATAGCGGCCTGGCACGTATTCATAAATGTCTACAATTTCACAGTCACCGTTCTCAATACCATTCCATATTTATAAGCCAATGTATAACACAGACGTGGACATCCATCATATCACAAACACACACTATTAACATTAACATTGTGTTCTTCCTGCTCTCTCACCTCTACGGAGTTCAAAAGCATTCGGTCTTCGTCTTCCTCCCTTCACTAAAGTGTCCGAAAAACAATTGCCGTCTTTCTCCTTCACTTGTCCTTTGTACATTTTCCCTAAAATTTTGTTTTCCTCTCTTAATTTCCTTTGCGCTCACTCATATTCTATATGTGAATTAATTACGTATTTTCCCCGTAATTCCCAGGTATTTTAAATGTTCTTTTACAGTCAGTTTATTAAATTTTCAAATTTACTTACATAGGTTTTTCTTCTCGTTTACTTGTCTTACAATCGAAGTCATAATTTATCTACGTAGAATTTGATTTCCAAATCCTAATGTCAACTTGCTTAATGTCATTCCAAAATATGTTCTATTCATTTATTCATACCGGTCTGCTTACATTTCACTAATTTGGTAACTATGGCGTAATAAATAAATGTTCCTGCGCTTACGAACAGTCAATTTCAACTGCAAAACACGTAATTTTCCTTAATAAAAATATATTTTGAAATCGTTGTTTTTGTGACGTGTCTGTCTGAACAGTCACAAAGCATAATGGATACGATGTAAATGTATGCATATAGGACGATTAGAGCCAAGGAATACGCGGTGTTAGGACGACCGATAAACAAGTTATTATATTCCATGCTTGATGGCATATCACTATTCGTTTGGGGAAGGAAAAGGGAACACGGACCTGGGGTCATTACATGCAGAAGGTGTGAAGGGGGCAGTGGAAGTCGTGGTTCTGTGAAAATGTTGAAATAATCACTCTCTCGCTAGTCGTCGAGTAGAACGGATGCAGCACGAGTGTTCTTTCAGTTGAAATTAGGGTAATAGTTCGATTATAGAGAAGCGGATGACATATAAGTAATTTTGACGTGTTACGTATTGCATGAATTAGGAAGTTAATGACATCATTTTAATTTGGATTGTAATTTATAATTTAAATTAAAATATACTCGTTGTTCGAAGATAACTTATATTAGGATAGATCCGTAGACGGATGTGATTGTTAGCAAGTTGGATCGAAGATAGACAGTCGCGTGTAGGTGCTCATCCGAACGACAGACAGGGCAAGTCGAGTCATTATTGAAAGAGAAAAGGCTGATGATTTGTAGTTAGTAGCCATCAATTTAATAATTTTCCATCAACAGAATTTCCAGAAATCGCAATTCTGTATAGAATTGCTCGTCCACATACGACAGGTAAAAAAGGTAACAGGTTGTATGACGAGATACATGAGAAAAAATAAAAGTAAGGTCATGATAATAACGGTTTACTATTGAGAAAATTTGTAAACATAGCAGGGCAAAATAAAAATATAAATATGATATAAATGTAAAAATATATAATATAATGTAATACCAGTCTGGTAACGAAATTACGTAAATAAGTGGAAGTAAATATATATTTCACAAATACCTTGCCCAAGCCGGGCAACAAAGATAATTAATTATATTGAAAGAAATAGATTTATCACAATATTGTGTTGAGTAGACCAGTTTCTCAGATGGAAGTAGGAATAAAATCACTATTTTTTCCGTTTTACTACCCAACGACGTAGTAAATTTAACGCGATTTTACTCTGTTCTTAAAAGAAGTGGCTTAGATCACTTGCGCTGACTCCCTTAATCTGAATAACCCTGTTTATCATCTCTTTATAGTTGCGAGAAAAGAATATAAATACATCAAATTTCTTCCGAAACACGATGAAAATAAAATAAGCTACTATGAAAGAAAAGAACAGATACCATTCGAGCGAAAAGATGATTATTTTTATATCTTTTAGAGTGGTTCAGAAAGCAGTTTCTTTATCAGGTCATGGTTCCTAGAACACAAGACAAAAATAAATATAACTTCTTCCTTGAAGCAACATATTCTACTTTGAAGTTTGGAGCTGTGTTGAATCAATCCGTGTGGAGTTGTCACATACGTACAGAGTTTATTGATGAGTAATGAGATTACTGAAGGCAAACAGTAACAATAGTTTCCATACGTAATTATAATGATGAAGAAAGAAAATAAATATTCTCATATCCACGAACTCTTTTGTTTTTGTTTATCCCTAAACCACTAAATTTTTCGTTCATGAAAAAAAAATAAAGTGAAGGTGAATTAAAAATACACATTGTGTACTTTAAAGTCACATTAATTGTATTTTTAGGCGTCCTTTACTCGAGAAATACTTGGGTCTCTGAATGGTTAAGAAGAAAAATCTTCAGAAACATAATATTTCAGCACTAAATTAAGAAAGAACCCTGCAAACAGACAGCTCTAGTCCCTCGGCCTGTCACCCTACAGCCCCCTCCTATCGTCTGACCGTTTACATGTCTTGCACACCACTCTTTATCGCCAGCGGGTGCTTCCTGTCGCGAGACCTTTCACCACTCCTTCCCCCGCAGGGGAACGGGGACAGTAGGCATAAGCCTCGTACGAAAGCGCAATCCTCTAGGCGCGCGTCTCAGCGAAGTATCTCTCCCCCCATCTTGAACGGCCGCTGTTTAACCGGGCCCAGAACGTTGTTTTATATTCAAATCAGGGTCAACCTCCCCCTTCGCCGCTCTCTCTCGCAGCCGCCCCTGCTGCTCCAACCCTTCTGGGGCGCCTCCCGCGCCATGATCCGCTTAACGTCGCCGCTAGCGCCCTTGGCGGCGAGCGACGGAACCTCACCGGCCGGAGAAGACATTTCCGCGGTTTCCATAAATGCATAACTTCCGCGAATTAGCTGCCCGACTGGGTGGCGCCACCAATTCAACTCGTTTACACAAACAAACTCATGAATTTTATACCTGAATAACCCTGCTTTAATTGTTTTATTTATGAACAACGTGTTATGAACTTCTATACAATTCTAGAAAATTGAATAGAAATGTGCCATTATAGAAAATATACTATTAGTCCATATTCAGACAATACTTTTTTGCGTTTTTGTGAAAACTCCTCATGTTGGTGGTTAAGACTAACAATTGGAAAAACAAGATTTCATTCAAAACCCCGTGAAATAGATAAAGATTTACTCGAAGTAATGCCTTTTTAAAAAGTTACGTTTTTTAAATACGTATATAAACGTTACGTTATATAAAAAATTGCATTCACGAAATTCTTTTCATTGTTGCAGTTGTATTTGGAGATGTTTTGTAAATATTCTGGGTTAAAAATCAAGTTGTTTCTATTGTTTATTAAACCTTGTGAAAGATGGAACACATACACCAGTATGCGACCACTCTTTTTAAAAGGATTTATGTTATTGTGTACTTAATACAAGGGTGCAAGGGGGAGGAATGCTGTCCCTGTACTTTTCGTTAGGTGTCTGTTGTATATCTTTTTGGGAGACGGTCACAAACTTTTTAGAGAAATTGTTGTACTGCTTTTGAGGAAATTGTTTCACAGCTTTTGGAGAGATTGTTTCACGGCTCTTTGGAAGATTGTTTCACGCTTTTTTGAGTCTGATGTACTGCTTTGACGGCAACTGCAGTCTACTATAATATAAAATTAAATATTTTCACGAACTTTACATTATTGCGTGTATATTTGAATAATGTATTGTGTAAAAATATTAGTCAATCCCTATCTTAATTATGAGACATGGAATATATTTACAAAAGTCATTGTATTTATTATTACCTAATTATTAACAGGCGTTTCTTTGTGTTTACAATGCAGTCGTATAACTTGGGAATGAACTCCTCGAATCTACATGAATTTTACGGTTTTAAAACAATATTGTCTTTATATAAAACAGAGTAATTTTGTTGCTAATTGTGCACCAAGATCGTTGCGGACTAGTTCAATGCGTAACTTCAATATCTTCATATGAATATTGTTTTCAAAACGACGAGTACTCGAGTATCGATTTAAACGGTTTATCAAGAATAAGTAAATTATTCGCATTCGGGAAGGTAAATATACACTCTAGTGGCTCAGTCAATTGTCAGCGGTCTCTAAAAGTGAATGTTTGTAGTCCGTAAACAATGTTTTGAAAACCTTTGATATGAGTAAAATCTGATTTGTGTAAAATGAGGCGTAGAGAAATGCAACATTTTTATTGTGTAATAAATAACGAGAGAAACAACTAACGTTGTCACAATCATTATGAAACAATGATTTAATACATTTGAAAATCATGAATTTCATTAAAAAATTTTAAACGTAGAGCAGAAGGTGGGAACGCAGTAGTAAAGTAAGTTTGCTACGTGGTGCTCATTTGTTTCCAGATCGTCAGCGGCAACTCTCAATGTGTATACCTTTTCTGATCGGAAGCTATGAAAATGACAGACATCCTGATGTTACATATAAATGTTAATTAATGCATTTTAATTGGACTTTTGCAAAGACATTAAATGAAGTTAGTGAGAATTTGCAGCATACTGAAACTTTTCCTCCTCTTAGTGCTATAACTCAACAATTACTCAAAAAACTGCATGACATAATTTAACCCTACATCTGCACACTTAGTTTTTATTACATAAACTGCACACTGGAGACTCACAGATCCCAAGGATTTTTATTGTTACAAAGGATTCATAAATTATGCATGGTTCAAAAGTTGTTACTGTATGTTATTTTTATTTAATAATGCATGAAAACAAGAAACAACACAAAAATGGAATTTAAAAAGGAATATTTATTAGATGTTTTGCTGTATAATCTTTCTTTAGATTTTAACAGTAATTACAAATACACATTGAAATCATCACGCAACAATGTAGATGGAACAAAAATGTTATTAAGTCCCATTGTCACATCTGATAGACACTTTTGGAAAAATAGAACTTCTATTTTAATTTTTTTGTGCGCAACAATCAGAAACAACACGCTGAATCCAGTACACCCTACTTTCCACCGACAAACTGGCTTCTACCCTCGGCGAAAAAATTGGCACCAACTGAGACTACAAGAAGTAGGAGGGCACACCAACTGTGTAATTCAAATTTACGTAAAGCGCTATGCGGATGTCGTCAGAAATTTCTACTGGATATGAATTTGAAATATTGATGGGGTCCTGTAAACCCCAGTGTGCAGTTAGATCTAAAATTGAATAATAAATTGCGGTTTGTTCTGGCTTTAATATTGGATGTGTAGGCCAGGATCAAAAATAAATTTGAACTTCGCACTTTCAAAATTTTGGAAGTTTTAATGAAAACTGAAATTATTCCATATTTATAATTGTATATTCTTCTATTTCAGCAAAAGATTTAAAAGACAATTTCTAGCCATTTTCGAGAAATTTTGAAAAAATCAGAGTTTCACGTAAAGTATCGACCAAAATGAAAATATATAAATGATCTACGTAACGACAAAAATACATCTTACTCAAAAGATTCTAATTTCAAATAAAAGATATCTAATCTGACAGATTTATGCGTGAAACATGATCTCATTCTTCCATAATGACGGCATCCCGATTCTTAAGTTCAAAGTGCAGTGTAACTTCCGTGGTGGTAGCTGATATTTTGTGGTAATACATGATTGAAATTGGACATAGGGGATAATCAAGCACAATTGTAAGTTTTTATTATTTATTAATTCAACGTATGCCCAAATTCACTTTCTGGATTAACATTTCCCATCTTCAGTGGGTCTCTAGCAACAAACGAAAAAGTGAGTTCTTCTTCATGTTTAACTATCATTTTTCCGTTTGTTGCTAGAGACCCACTGAAGATGGGAAATTGTAATCCCAAAAGTAACTTTGGGGATATGTTGAATTAAAAAATAATAAAAACTTACAATTGTGGTTGATTATCCCTTACGTCCAATTCCAATTCAAAGCAGTGTTTTTCCTCGCCATCTACACTAATCTGAACCATCTTTGGAACAGCACAAACCTTTATCCCGATGCATGTGGAATGAAAAAATGGAAATCTGCTTTTAAATTTATTTTTTAGGCAGCTTTTTAACTGCTTGATCATACAGCTACTGTAACTGTTAACTTTGGGGTAACGGTAGGGAAAATGTTTCATGCCAAAATAACGTTGAACATGAAGTTTACGATTAAAAATCCGAAATCGTATTATTGAGGTATTTCCAATCCTTTACTCTCTGTTCTTCAGTACAGGTAGGAAAAGTAAAAAAGTAAGAAATAAATGAGATGCTATCAGAAACGTTATATAATTGGATAATATGACATTAAGATATTTATATATATTAAGTATAGGACAGAGATAAAGGAAATTTAAAAATATGCATACTTAAAAGAATTTTTGGATTTAGGATAACAAAACACACGTATAGAAAAATATAAAATTCACGCAACCCTGAAAGAGAGGAAAACTTCCTATTATACGAACCAATTCTTCTGATCTTTACCGAAACAAACTCCTCCCCTTTCCATGGAGCCCGCAACAAGTAACCCCACCGCGGCGATAACCACCAAAAAACCGCCCGGCAAAAGTCCTTCCGCTCACCACACACCGCAGCTCGGTCTGATTTGTATGTATACGCAACCCCGCCTCTTCTCTCGCATCCCACGGATGCAGTTTCAAGTTCAGTGATTAATGAGTAATTCCGCCTTTATAATGAAAACCGCATTTCCATATCTGCACTCCGACCCTTGCCTGTCAGCGACCGCGACGCGGCGGAGTTGGAATCATAAATTCCAGTTCTATGCATAATCAAGTACCGCGGGCTGATGCTGACGGGCGGCGCGGAGCGGCGCTGAGCGGCGCTGAGCGGCGCGGCGCGGTGCGTCAGCCCCCGTTGTCGCCAGGTGGGCGCGCAGATGCTGACGGAAGACGCGGCGGCGCGGCGGCCTAGTTTCAGATGGGATTCTCTGCGGAAGCTTTGGCGTTCAATTCAATTCGCTGATGCCTTACTTGACGTGGTGAGACTCAGACCGTGAGACCTGCTCTTCCGTCTGACCACGCAAATTTCACAACGCTCCATTCACCATTTAACGAAGAAAGGAGGTATTACTTGAGCGACGAAACAGGAATTGAATTTGAATTTAGCGCAGAGGTTTCATTTAGGCTCGTGGATCTTTTACATGCAATAAATCTACAACAAGGGACAACTGATTTTGCTTCCCTTTCAAAGGAAGATATACGAAGGATTTTTCTGCCCTTAAAAACACGGCTATTATCGTATTTGAAACCGGCAGTGTCAGCCGGCTTTACTTCCCCACCCAAGGAAGGTGAACGAAGGATTGTTTCGCCGTTGAGGATGCGGTTCAATCGTTCTCGCCTCTTGTAGTTAAGTGCAAAGCGCGCTTGATGACTCAACAAGGGATGAGTGAGTATTGATTCCAAGCGCGTCAGCGGCGGAGGTTATTAGTCCCGTAAGTGTAGTGAATGTTGTATTTCTGGCTTAGGTACTATTCCTACTCCGTGGAACGAGAGATACTGCGCCGACCCTTACATCGAGTTGCGGGCATCCCCTTCCAAGTACCTTCCTCAGTGGTACATCATTCTTGTCGAAACAAGCTCTTAGCTCCCGACTTACCTCCTGACACGTATGACAATGTAGTGCATGTAAGTGTTAGGGGAGAAGAAGGGACGTGGTCCGTGGCCTGCTCGTTAGAATACTGTTCCTACATTCGCCTGATTTTGATGAGAGAAAGCATGGAAAAATACATATCAGAGCAGCCGACCGCTGCAATTCTCTCTCAAAGATTGATTGAATACGTCCTAAGTACAAAGCTAGTTACGTAAATTTGCTAACGTCTGGATTTAAACCCAAGTATCTCCAGCCAATAATGCTGAAGAGGCACTAAGCTACCGCAGCCAGTCACATTGAAACATTTCTCAAAGAGTTTAGATAACATTTTCTCTGAGTTAAGAAAAACAAAATTGTGGTTCCATTAAGAAACAAAAACACGATTGGTCCGAAAGTGATTTGTATGCGGTGGGTGAGTGGACCAAAACAATATTAGCGCTCCCGTGCAAATTATTGTTTTAAGCTTTACCAGCAATACGGGAAATCGAAAGCGTGAAAATTCCAATGAAACATTTAGCAAGTATTGCAAGCAAGCTTAAATGGTAAACGTTCTTCATTGTTTTCCCAAGAATTTAATCAAGAAGCTAGAAAATAATTGGTCGATTGCTATACAATGTGGAAAATATTGTTATACTGCACTATCACATTTGTTTCTAATGTTTGAATCACAGTTAGTTCATGTTTAATAACTGTATCATGTGAAGTCTGAAATACTACAGTATTGTAGTTCATATGTGTCAAGTCAAACTGTAAATATTGTGGACCCCTTAGGTAGAATTAAGAAGAATGATGATTTAAATACATTATATTTTATATTTTTAGTTTTTTTCGGACGTCTATTGCAATACTGAACATGATTAAGATTTAATACTTAATTACAAACAGTAATTTGTAATAGGTGAATCATGTAAACAAATTCATCAATGAAATTAATGAATGAATTCTAACAAGTTTCAATGGACCACGCGCAAACAAACAGAAATGAAAACGCAATCTCAACGACTAACGTCCGTTAAGGATTTTACCGACAACCATCTGCTAAAACCATTTGAAACAAATTAATTGGATACAATGGTGCATGAGTACTCCGCTCAAAGCAAAGACGTTTCTTATTGATACATTTTTATAAGATGGTGACATTTCGAAGTACAGTAATCGTAATATGGGCGACAACAAAAATAACTGACAAGTAGTAAACCGCGTCGTTTGATTAACTAGGGATTTCGGCGCGTCAGCTGATGTCACTCGTCCCGCAAGTGTAGTGCATGCTTTTATCCCGTGAGGTGGCGGTGATATTTCCCCGCTGGACGGCGAGATTCGGCGACGACCTACTCAGAGGCTTGGGGTTTCCCTCAAACAGGTATCTCCCATCAGCGGGGCACCGCCCCAGCCGGGACAAGCTCTAAACTCACTTCTGTTTTTTCGCCTTGTATGGTAGGGTAGTGCATGTAAGTGTGTGTAAGGGGTGAAGATAGGTCAATGAAGTGGAAGGAAAGATCGCGCGTAGTCCGTGGATCACTTGTTAGGGTACTGATGCGGCATTCGCCTGGTGGGAACCAAAGAAACCACGAAAAACTACCAATCAGTGCAGACGGTCACAAGAATCCTTCAAGACTGCGGTTGAATTCGACCTAGCTATCCAGCCAGCTAGTGTCGAAATTCCTGCCATTGTCAGAACTCGAACCCTAGGGCCTCCTTGTCCTTCAACTGTGTACGTTATTTGCTTTTGATTGGCAAAAATGGCGTTAATACATAGTGTAATAGTGAAATACTGAATTGTAATAGCCAATAATAATAATATTTTAATAATAATAATATTAATAACAATAATATTTAATAATAATATTTAATAATAATGATACTAAGAGAATACTGTTATTGACTTGTAACCAAATAGAGGATCAAAACGCCTTTCTTAAAGGCAGCCGTCCATTAAAGATTTAACAATTCACTGCCCGTTGAGAACAAATGAGTTGAAGCTAAAGATGGCGTATGAGTATATTTATGCAAGAAATAATATAACTTGTTTACATAATCTTCCTTATAAAAATATGGTATTATGAAAGGTATTGAACCACTCACAACATTAATAGCAGTCTCGGTTGGTTATTTGCTGTTATCGGCTTAATGAGGTTAATAACTTATATAATCAGAGACATTGGGCAGATGAAGACAAATGCAATGATGCAACAAATTTAAATCTGTCAAATCGCATGTTGATGCGGAAATGTGGAATAAAGATATCTATTAGCCCTTTACTGGGAGCGCTGATGGATTTCTTTCAGACCGACGTTTTGCTCTCTCTTGTTTTTGCAAAAGTCGATACAACGCGCCGCACTAATAAATATGTTTCTCTGTACATGACTCGTGTCCACAGAATTGTGTTGATAGCGTTTGAAAGGAGGAAGACTTCCGAGAATTATCATCAAAAGTAGAGATTTTTAAACCCACATTTATTATGGAACCTTTTAGAGGAATATTAATATGTGAATCACACTAGGCCGCCACTTACACGAATCTGCGAAACGTATCGTTTTCTTCTTGCGCTTAACAATTTTTACTTTCTCATATACGTACATACAAGATATATAGTACAGGGAAAGTTATGTAATGCTGCGCCAAAAACGGCGATTTTTCGACAGAAAAACTCATACTGTGGGACCCTGATACGAAAAAACAACGGATAAATCTTGTTCTAAAATCTTATAAATTAATCCCTTTAACACGTTATGTAGTCAGATTTTAGAAAGTGTGGGTCCTTGATAGCCAAAAAGCATTTTTTTCAAAACGTCCGTCTGTCGTCTACGTACAACACTAGCGTCTAATGTTGCAATTTTTTGCAACAATTTCAACGTCTAATGCATACATTTTTTTCCAAACTGAATACACCCCAATCGGTCTGGCCTCACTTAAAGCTCGGTGATTTTGAATAACATTCTTCAATTTTGCGGGTTCTTTACATGAAGTACATGGGACATTTTCAAAATTTTCTCAAAAATGGCTCCAAAAATTTAATTTTTGGAGTCATTTTTACAATAAATTTTCAATAATTTAAAAAAAGTTATTGTAAGAATGGAGTAAAATACACTCAAAAAGATGACATAAGCCCGTTATTCACTGATAAGTCTGAATTTTCGAAAATAGCAAACGCTTAACATTTTTTCGGCGTCTTCCTTCAACTACTAAAAAGAAGATAGAAATTTTCGCTTCATTTTAGATACTTATCGATATTTTCAAACCATATTTAAACGATATACATTTTTTCAGACATGCTTGTTAAAAATTTCAAAGTTATATTTATTCAAAAAACTGGAAATAATTAATTCATCATTATTGTATTGTGAAAGTAAAATTGCATTTCTATTAATTTTAGTATGATTACATTTTTGATTGGAACGAACAGTTTTTTACTAGTGTACGTTGACCATGTACTACTAGTTGGCCAAAATTCCAATATTTTATTGTATTCTACAATTTGTATTCTCACTGTATTGATGTATTTCTTTCAAGCAATCCGCAAAGCGTAATTGAAATTTGCGCAACACTGCCCCAATCAATATTTGAGAAGCTCATTTATGTTGAACGTCGAGACGGTGGCGGTGATAAGATGAAGCAGTTTTACTTTGTCGAGATCGTGTACAAATTAACTTTTTATAAAATATTAGAAACCTATTTGGTAAAGCATATTTTTTACGTGTTGCAAGAGAGAGAACATACGTATTTTCACTGAATCAAATGTTACTTATCTAAGCATATTTCAACATTACACTAGCAATACATTCCATATTATAGACTTTCAAAATTTCAACGATTATAAAGCAATATAGTAGATTATCCTTGTTTTATAAAAATTGTGTTCGCTCTTTAGGTAAACCTTTAGCAAGTTGAAAATTAATGAAGGGTTTCCAAAACTTAAGGATTTATTTTATATTTTAACGTAATAAACAGGTTACTTTTTCTCAGCTGTGGCATGTTAAAGGCTTCATTTTACTATTTGAAATGTTTATTATATTAGATACGTTTCGCCACAGACACTTTGGCCCTTTTTACTTTCCCGTATACGTACGTATACACGGAGTGATATACGTAGTATAGGGAAAGTTATGTAATGCTGCGCGAAAAAATGGCCAATTTTCGGCGGAAAAAAATTAATTGCCGGGCCGTGAAAACGAATAAGTGGATAAAACCAGTTGCTAAATTAAGAAAAAAATCCCCTATCTCGTGGTGTGGTCAAAATCCATGATTTGTTGCTTCTTTATACTTAAAAATCGATTGACGGCATTCCGTCCGTCTGTCCGTCTGTGGTCAACGCTAGCGCCTAAACCGTTCGGTCGATTTTCTTCAAAATTGATATTCCCCAGTCGATCTGATTCTAGTCGAAGCTTTGTGATTTTGAAAAAAGATTCTTTAAAATTTGGGGGTACTTTATATGAAGCCCCCCGGGGATAGTAGTAGCTCAAATTTCGGCATTTTCAGAAATGCTCAAACGTCATTTTCTCGTATATGGTTGCAATTTTTTGCTTGAAACTTTTGTAACGGATAGTGCTAATTACACTCATTAGTATAGCGTGAAGTGTATTTTGAGTTTTTTTTTGTTTTTTTCAAAATTATATAAATGTAAATTTTTTGAAAGATCTCTCACATCTTTAATAAGCACATTATCCGCAATTTGTAAAGATGATTATATTTGTGAGTGTAAGTGCTTCAAATAACTTCAAATAAAGTATTTTGAAAACTCAAAAATTTTCTGTGAAAATGAGCTTCAAATTTCGCATTTTTAGTAGTGCTAAAACGCCATTTTCTCTTAAACGGCACATAATTTTTAAAAGAAAATTGCCATTTACGGCTAGGTTTTTGTGTTCTTTAATATTCTAAAATTAATGTTTCTGTTCTACCAATAGGAAACCGAAAAATTAAGAAAATGACAAAAAAATGTACTTTTGGCGATGATAGATGGTAGCTGGCAAGAAAGAGTATGTGGCAATTCCGAATAGCTAGCGAAGACCCAGGAAAATAGAAAACTAATAGGGAAAGTCTGTGCCATTCTGTTTCCTTTTTTTGACAAATAAATAAAATAAATACGGTCATGCTTAATTTTTTCAAAATACGAGTAGTTTTTCTTTAATTTTGTGACAAACGTAATAGGCCGCTGTAAATTTACTGCGCTTCGGACAGCTGGATGCGTCGTAAATTAGAATGTGCAATTTTGTATATTATTTCTTTCTTCGTTTCTTACATTCGAACTTTGTTATAGACTTACACATTAATATTTTAGAAATTGTTTATTTTGAAATATTAGAAATAAGTAAAAAGAATTAATAGCTCTCAGAATAGCGACAATGCAGGGTCTGCAACAATGGAATTCACTTTGCGCTCGCGAATATCTGTGAATTAGTGTCATTGTTGTGACCTAATGGAGCTGTATGAAAAGGAGTTATAATTATCTAATTTATGTTGATATTTGCAGGCAAATATTTAGTTTTGCACCAAATGCTGTACCATTTGTAGTGAGTAGAGAATTTGTTGCATGGTTTTAAAATACTCTTCCCTAATCATGGCCCAATGGAAGGCATTTCTATATTTCCAGGGTATCAGGCTTCTTTTTCCAATACAGGGTTACAAAACTTTTGCATTCTGTTTTTGTGAAGTTGTAGAATTCACATAGTTCTGACAACACTGCAATGGAAATAGTGAGTTCCAAGCGAAGATGTTAGTAGCGCATAAAGTGCAATATTACAGTACTACTTAGCTGTTTCCTCTAATACGGGAAAGTAAGTGCTGTTGTAGCACCACTAGTTTTCAAATAAGCACCCTGAATTACAATATTATAAAGTTTAAAGTTATATTTTCCTGCGCTTCGTTTGAGGCGGTGCCTATATATATATATATATATATATATATATATATATATATGTATGTATATATATATATATATATATATATATATATATATATATATAAGATATTAGTGTAGTATCAAGGCAAAAGGTTTCACTGTAAACAGAGAAACGAGAATTAATCCTTATTACTACCGCTTCTCTAGCTTCTCTATTTACTTATCTTAAATACAATACAACACAATATAATAGACTTTCTCTCCGCATTCCTTTGTCCACCTATTATCGCACTTCGTCTGTCAACAACGAAACGCTAAGCGTTGGAAGCGCGGTATATTCAAATTAAAGATAATATATTTTCTTTACATCTCCCCTCCCCCCTCGGGGTGAGACATATAAGAGCATTTTGATTTCGGGTATATTCTCTATTCTTCTCCTGCTTCTTCTTTTGTGTCTTCCTGTCCTATTGGTATGAGTTTTGATATATGGAATAAACTTATTTGTGACTTCACATTAGTCTTGATTTTGTACAGAGACTTTGATATTTTTTCTATTATTTCAAATGGTCCAACTCTCAGATGGTCAAGCTTTTTTCTATTTAGTCTGTTTCCGTTTTCTATATATACCATGTCTCCGACATTATACTCATAACATTTTCTGTTTTTATCATAAAGATTTTTGTTGTAGTTATGTGATCTTGTGGACCTTTCGAAAGCTAATTTTCTATCATTGGTCCAGTCATCTTTGTTTTTTTGTCTTTTTAGTTCGTCTGGTATGACACTCGTGTCCGTTCCATTCAATAAATATTCTGGAGCAAAACCAGTAACAGAGTGTTCAATCTTATTATATTTATCTACACATTCTCTAGCAACCGTTGTCCAAGCTCTTTTTTGTTCGATTTCATTTATTTTACATCTGATTTTATTGACTAGAGTCTGATTCAGTCTCTCGTTCAGGCCGTTTGAAAATGGTGCATTAACTGCTGTAAATATTAGTTTAATGTTCATTTCTTCAAGAAATTCTTTAAATTTTTTTGAATTTATCCCCGGGTATTGGTCCGTTAGTATAATGCCAATTTTATCTGTTTTCGACACGTTCTGAACGAGCTTGATGAAATCAGTGGCGTTCTGTGTCTTGGATGTTAAAATAAATGCATATCGTGTGTAGTGATCGACCAATAAGTGGAGGTATTTTTTTGTTGATCTTCGTCCTCCAAATCCGCCAATGGTGTCTATAGACATGATTTCAAATGGTTCAGTAGCTGGTCCCAAGTGGGACATTAATCCAAATTTGCCTTGGCCTCTTGTTTTATTTTTTATACAAATGTCACAATTTTTACATATTTTTTTAATATTATCTGTTAGATTCTTTGATGTAAAGTAAGGGCATATTCTGTTCATAGTTTGTCTAATGCCTGTATGGCACCATTCGCTATGTATATCTCGTATCAATTTAATACTGAATTCTTCTGACAAGATTATTTTTTCTTTATTTCGGACTTTTTTATAAAATATTCCGTTCTTTCTTATTAATTTTGGTTTCATTTTTTGTATTATTTCATTGTGTTTTTGGTCCGTTCTTATTTCATCTATTTGTGTCAGGTTTACTATTGTTAGAGCTTCTTCAGTGTTTTCAATTGGTTCTAGTACCGGATTTCGGCTTAAGCAGTCAGCTTCAGCGTTATCTTTACCTGGTACGTATTTTATTTGGAAGTCATATTGTGACAGATAATAGGTTAATTCACCTAATTCTTCATCTGTTCTCGCTTTTATGTTCAGATTTTCAAGTGGTTTGTGATCCGAGTATACCTCAAAGTTTCTTCCAATCAACCAGTGTTGCCAATATTTTACTGCTTCTTTGATTGCCAGACATTCCAGATATATTGCCTTCTTTCTTTTTTGAGCTTCATTCAACTTCTTTGAGAAATATGCTACTGGTTTTTCTTGTCCATCTCTTTGTACTTGCTTTAATATGGCCCCAATTCCTTCAAGCGATGCATCTGTGTAAATTTTTATTGGCAAATCTTTATCAAATATTTCTAAAACTGGTTGAGAACATAATAATTTCTTTATTTCCGCAAAAGACTTCTCACATTCTTCTGACCACATGAATGTGACTTCTTTTCTCAATAGTCGATGCAATGGGTCTAATAATATTGAGCTATTTGGTATATATTTATGGTAAAAGTTGATCTTTCCCAAAAATTGTCTTATATTTTTTTGAGTTTTGGGAGTAGGAAAATTCTGAATTGCGATTAGATTATCTTTTATTGGTTTTACAGTGTTTTTCTCTATAATGTGCCCCAAGTATTTCACTGAGTTTGCAGCGAATGAGCATTTCTTGAATTTTAATCTAAATCCTTCTTGTAAAATAGCTTGTAATACCTGCTCCATATGTCCGATGTGATCTTCAAACGTTGGTGAATAAATTAAAATATCATCAATATAATTTTCTGTAAAATCTGTTAATTTATGTTTCTTTAATACGCTACTCAGGATTCTTTGGAATATTGCTGGTGCTGTTTTCAGACCAAATGGTAAACATGTCCATTGATAGTGCCCTTCTTGCGTTACGAAACCAGTTTTTGATTTGTCTTGAATTCGGAGTGGAATTGACCAAAAAGCAGAGTTGATATCCAGTGTTGTAAAATATTTACAGTTTCTAGTTTTGATTATCAGGTCATCTATAAGTGGAAAGGGTTGAGCTTGTGGTACAATAATCTTATTTAGATCTCTAAAGTCAATGCAGAGACGATTTTTCTTTCCTTCTTCTCTTTTATATGCAAGAGTTACTGGTGCCGCAAATGGGCTGTAAGATTCTTCAATCAAATTGTTTTCTAATAACTTTGCCACTTGTGTTTCTATTTCTCTTTTATCTTCTATTGAGCATCTGTATGGTCTTTTACTACAATATTTGTCTACTATCAAGTCGATTCTTGCTTCATAATTCTTTACTGTACCAATATCGAATTGGTCTTTTGCAAATACAGTTTTATATTTTTCGACTAATTCTTTTATCTTCATTTTTTTTATATTAGTGAGATGTTTCAGCTTGATCTGAAATTCATTTTCCCCTATGTGTTCATTAAAATGTACTGAACACTGGTTAATTTTATTATGTTCATGATCTATTACTTTCTTTTGTGATATTTGTAAATTCTCATCTTGAATTAATTTAAATTTTTTTATTATATCTAATCCTATGAGGAAATCTTCAAAATCATCTGTTTGTGCAATGAATACATCAATATATTCCTCCATGTCAAAGATTTTTATTTTCATAGTTACCAAACCGTTTGTATGTGTCACACCATTAACCGTTTTTAAAAATATTTTATTTACATCTTGTGTCTTGTACTTTATCTTAATTAATTTTGGATTTATTAGAGAGATTTGGGAACCTGGATCATATGTTCCGTTGACCTCTAACTCGTCTTCTAATAATATTTTGACTTTAATCAATGGTGTGGTTACTCGTTGTTTTGCTTCTCTATTTAGATTTACTTCTATCACTGAGTTGTTTCCTATTAGGCTATTTGAATTTCTTTCTTTCTTCTTAAACCAACACGAGTCTTCAGGATGATATCTAATACCTTTATTCAAGGTTTCACAATTTTTACATGGCTTTTTCTCTTCGAATTTCTTTATGTTATTATATTTATGTTCTTTCATTTTTGCAAAATTATTTTGATTTACTACATGTTCATATTTTCTGATTTCATGCAATAATGCAGTAGAGTTCACACAATGTTCTTTATCAATTTTATTTCTGACAAATTCAGGTAATCCTGCTGCTATAAGCAACACTAGGGTCTTTGAACTAATTGCATTGTCCATATCTAGTAATAGCTTTTCTTTCCTCATAGCATATTCAATCAATGAACCTTCTTTATATCTATAATATATAGCATTCATATCTGGACCCCATCCTTTGTCTGCAAAGGACTCTAAAAACCTTTCTTTCCATTCAGACCATTCAGCTTCAATTGTTAATATTGTGAGGGTTGCTGAGTGCCAATCTGAACAGGACTTGTCCAGAAATAGTCTCAATATTTCAATTTTTGTACTGTCTTCAATTATATCAAATCTTTTACATTCTTTCTCAAATGTCTCTAGCCATTGGCTTGCATTTGAATGTTTAGATGTAAATTTTTCAATCATAAATTGATCTGTTATTTGTTTTAAATTAGGTTGACATTTTTTCTTTTCAGTGGATCCTACTACATCTGTTTTATTTGTTGTAAATACGTGTCATTAAACATTATATTACCCTCTTCATCAATGTATGTCTGTTCCAATTCGTGTGTGAGTGTGATCCACACTGTTCTGTTTTGGCCTCGTTGAGTAAAACTTTTTTTCACTCGTCTAAAAACATCTGTCTTAGTCAGTTCTGTATGTTCAGTTACTAACCTCATATCCTGTGGCAACTCATAATGTTTATTGTCCTCTGCCATGATGGAGGTAATGGCAGGAATATTTCTTTTATTATCCTTCGGATCTTTCATATATTGGAATGTAAACTGCAGTCGCCGCGTCATTATAATAAAAAATTCTCGTTTTATAAGATATTAGTGTAGTATCAAGGCAAAAGGTTTCACTGTAAACAGAGAAACGAGAATTAATCCTTATTACTACCGCTTCTCTAGCTTCTCTATTTACTTATCTTAAATACAATACAACACAATATAATAGACTTTCTCTCCGCATTCCTTTGTCCACCTATTATCGCACTTCGTCTGTCAACAACGAAACGCTAAGCGTTGGAAGCGCGGTATATTCAAATTAAAGATAATATATTTTCTTTACATATATATATATATATATATATATATATATATATATATATATATATATATATATATAGGTGGTAATAAATAACTTAATATTATAAATCGTTGAACATTAGTAATTTAATTAGTTTATTAGTATTAGAGTGTAAGATCAGGATCAAATCAGAGTGTTTTTACCGTATGTACCCAAGTTCAAAAATAAGATTAGCAAGGTATTTAGGAATAAGTCCAACATTAATATTGTTGATAAAGTGACAAATCAAAAAAGTATGATTCTAAGCTTAGAGAAACAATTAATACTGAAGACCAACAACATACAGTTTATAAGATATATTGTCAATCTTGTGATAAATGTTATGTTGGTCAAAATTGCAGGAAACTGAAGGAACGAGTCAAGGAACATAAAATGTTTTTTAATTAATTTAATTAATAAAGGACATGAACATCTGAATTCAATCTCTGTTCACATAATAAATACAAACCATGAGTTTGATTTTGAAGGAGTTAAAATTTTAAATGTAGAAAATGATAAAGGAGAAGACTTGTTCTTGGAACTGTCTAAATAAAAAAGAATAACATTATAAATTCTATGGTTCAATGAAATGCTTTCACAAAATGTTATGATAATGTAATACGATCTGTTTGTGATAAATAGAAGGATGTTATATTTATTCTTTGAAGTGCATTAATATGAGTTTGCAAAAATGGACTTTGTGTCCCTCGGAGTTATTGTATAAGATATAGTATGTTCGCATGCCCTTCCTTGCATAAGTTTATTTCAGTTGTATTTGGTTATCAAGAATGTTATATTATGTGAGCTATAAATATATACTTATTTGTTAGTGTGGATTACAAACAAGATGTACTATGTTTGAGATAAAATACGTAAGTAGATCTATATTTAATGTTTCATTGATTACTGTGACTTTTTAGGTTAGGTGTGTTATGTATGTTATTTATACGCATTAATTTTACTGTATATGCTGAAAGGCGAAACGAGACTTGAATGTATATAATTTGTTTATTTAGTATCATATTGTGATTTAGGTAACAGAAAATGTGAATGAATACTATGGAGCCTGAAGATGGAGAAAAGAACTCTCCAAAACGTCGCCAAGAAAATAGATGCAATGTGTAGAGACATGTACAAGTATGTACAAGTGAGTTTTGTCATAATAAAAAGTTGTCATAAAAATATTGAAGTCTTAATGTGGATAAATAGTATTAGTTATTTATCACCTGTGTGTACTGTGCACTATGACTAATCCATAAACAAGTTGAAATCTGAATAGAGATGGAAATTAACTTTTTTGCCTAGAATTTATATTCGCCAAACAAATGCACATAGTTTCGACAACACTGCGTTGGCAACAGTGCGTTGCGCACTTCTGTATAATTTTCTACAAATACTGTAACAGTCAAATGTTTATGTAAATATTTGTTTCATTTGTCAAAGTAAGAAATGATTGCTGCTCCTGATTATCGAAATGAATGCAATATGCACGACAGGCGCTTTTTTTGAATTGGATGAATTGGAGGTTTTCAACTAATAGCTCAGGTGTTAGTAGCGCAGAAAATGCAATATTTTAATATGTAGCCCTTTCCAATAATGTGAGAAAGCATGTGCTATTTAGCACCAATATGTTAAGAGAAAAACACGTACAGAAGTTCTTGTCTGCAACAGCAAATAGTTTTATCACGCGCCAATGAAAATGTGTTTGGAATATTGTCATCAGTGCTCACCAATGATGCATAGATATACTCGTAGATGGATGACTGTCGCCTTGGCGGTGAAGCCACCCAAGGCGCCATTTTGCACGGCAAAAACCTTGTTCGTATTGCCGAAAGCGGTGTGTTGTAGTGAGTTTTTCTTGAGTGATTAGTAAAACATTTTTTGTTTTGATTTTTTAAATGTTTTCATTTTGATCTTTACTTAATGAAATTGTTATTTTCAAAATTGGTCCAGGAAATCAATTATTTTTTGCCTTTGTTTTATCCATGTTTTACCACTATAAGGTGGGTTTCACAACAGTATCGTGTAGTGGAATCTTAGTCTTAAGTGTTCATGTTTTGAACATGTATTTTAATCTATTCATTTATTCTCTAAATGTATGTTTTGTTCTATTTCCTGTAAAGTAAAATTAAAAGAAACATGATTTATTATTTGAATATTTCCTTTCAATGGTGAAAGGTATCATTTCAATGTTTGTTCCTGCAAAAAGTTTTGTATTTATATGCAAATAAAAATTTCTGCCTATAAAAAGTACATACTTCTCTACGTGTTTTCATTTTAAATCTCTCTGCCATCTCCCAAATCCAGCAGTTATCTACAACCATCCATTAAGAGGGAAAAAAGGGATATTTGGAGTGAAACGCAGTTTTTCTTATCACATGAACAAAAAGTACGTCTTGTTCTTATATTTGAAAACGAAATATTGAAACAGAGAAAGAATCCTTAATAATAAAGCTGCCGTAGTAATAATAATTTACTGTCACGTGCAGTATTAACATATAAATTGATCTCTTCTGAAGTAGTATAAGAACTTTGTACCTGTAAGTCATCATAAAAAACAAGTCCTCATTTTTGCAAGTCTCCGGTAACACTATGTCAATGCTGTTCGTAGTTTTATGTAAATTATAAAATATATTTCAACACTTTTTTCTTGCCTATTGCTTTTCTTTCTTATGATGGAACAGAACCATGTTAATAAATACAATGTATATGTGTTACACTCGTAAAAAGTTACCGAACTGTCATGGGCTGCATTTGACATTCGAAGCTTTTGCCGTGCAAAGTGGCTCCCTGTACGGCCTCACCTCCGCCTATTAAGAAAAAAGCGCGGAGTCAGACATCTAGTGGTATTTATATACATCATTGGTGCTCACTGCAAGCTTTTACCATCAACTGTTTATTTTGCCAGGGAAGAGTAAGGTAGGCCACCGGTCAAGAAAAGTTGTGTGGGCTATACCCATTAGTTTGCCCCAAGTGTAATACATTGAAAACAAGGCTTCTGAGGCATTGCTTCAAGAACAGGTAAAATTCACAGAAGACAATTCTTGGTTTAGCTTAAACAAATTTATTGAAACCAAAAGTATTTTAATTTATTTTGAAATACCGGTTTATTATGTTTGGGACAAAAACAATAAGTGGGAAGACAAGGACAATATTTAAAATGCTTGGGTTTACAAAACAGTCATTTCTGTGGATTTATTTTCTGTTACTGCCACTGTTTCGAGATTTAATTTTTTTTCATATCATTATAAACAATTTTGGGTTTTTGGCGAAGGCAATTGCTATGATTGTCAATATTTTGTCACGGGAGATGGTGATATTTCTCCCGCTGGAACGTGAGATCAAGGGCCGATCTTCACGTCGGCTTGCAAGGTTCTTCCTCCAGGCATCTGCCAGCAATGCTCCGCTTCTGCCATCACAAGCTCTAATCTCCCATCTGCTCTTCCGATATTTGTGATAGAGTAGTGAAGTGATCGCCAAACCATCGATCGTGAAGCTATCAGTAGCTCGCGAGACCATTTTTGGTAGATCGTGGTCATGCTCTAGGTCGGTTAACCTGGATTTGTTCTACAGGATTCAGGTAGAAAACTCTTTATTATTTTTGTATTATTTTTATTAAAATTTGTTTCATATTTAATAGAAATGTATGCTTATAGAAAATAAATGTTGATAAAATTTGAAAACAACATTCTGTCATGATTTCTTGGTACCTCAAAGTAAGATTAAAAACTGAATGGTTGCTCACATGCTTCATAAGTTTGGCGACTACTGGAGTAGTGTATGTAAATGTGTGTGTGTGTGTGTGTGTGTGTGTGTGTAGAGGAGAGGAGGGTACAAAGATGAGGAAGGAAATATCGCGAGCGGTCCGTGGCCCATTTCGAGAACTCCCGTTCGTGTTTTGGCTGGGATGGTGCTCCGCTGGTGCGAGATATCTGGTTTGTGAAAACCCCGCTAGCCGACGGTAAGTTGGCGCCGGATCTCGCCATCCAACGGTGCAAGATCACTTCCACCTCTTGAGCAAAACATGCACTACACTTAGCATGTTTATGTTTAGACTATGGTTATGTTTAGACTAACGACCTTAGCACCCGGAATCACTATTTATCAATCAATCGACCTCAAAAAGATATATATCGAAATTTTGTTTATACAAAAATTGCAAAATCTCGTCGAAACATAAACACGCGGAAGCGGAGCTACTTTAATTTTCATGTACGACAAGACTGAGTGAGAACTATTTGCAACGACAGTGAATAAGTGAAACTGGTGAGGCTACTTAAATCGAACTTGTGGGACACCATTCGCAAGTACTTTCTCGAATTACTTATACCTCTTGCAATTTTCTAAAATTCGAAGATTTCTAAGAAAAAGGTGCTTACGCCATTATCATAAAAGCACTTTTCTCCATTCGATAAAATATGTAAAGGAAAAAAATGATCCTGTTTTTGAGAAAATCTTTTCACGAAAAATTACGTGAAAACTATTCAGATTCAAAAACTACTCAGAAAATTTGTACATAATCCATTGAAAGATCTAATTATGAAGAACCACTCATAAGAAAAATCTCTATCTTCAGTATGGAAATTGAAGAAAAAAGCTGAAAATTTTTTAAACATTTGCAATTTTCTAAAATTTAGAGAATTCAACAAAAAATGGAGCTGCGTCATTTTTATTATCTTACTTTTCCCTACCCAATAAAAGAAATATTTCTAAAAGTTTGGAGTCATTTTTGAGAAAAAATTGAAAATGTTCCTAAAATGTTCATGTAAAGTACACGCCGAAATTAAAATATTATTTTAAAATTCAAGCAACCACGAAATCGGCCAGATCGAATGGAGAATCTTAATTTTGGTTTAGCCGCTAGCATTGACGGTCGAACAGACGGACCCACATCCCAACGTTCATTCAGACTAACGCACGAACGTTTTGCGGAAAACCAATTATTCGGTAACAAGGACTGACTATACTACATGTTAGGAGAAGTTATTTACTACATGTAGGACAAGAATTTTTTGGTATCAGATACCTACAACATAATTTTTTCAGCCAAAATATCGCTTGGATTCGCTGTAGCATTACATATCTTTCACTATACTACGTAAGAATCATGCGAGAAAGTAACATCCTGAAAAAGCAGGAAATTGTCTGTACGCGAGTTGAAAGAGCAAAAGCTAAATCGAAGTCGAGGGTGGAAAACAGGAAACAGGAAGAATGGCGCAAGAACAGTGCCAAGAGAAAAGCTGAGGCTGAACGACGGCAACCAACAACAGCACGTCGTGATGGGCTCTTTTCACTCAACTTACTGAAGAGATTTGTCTTTTCTAAGGAAAGCACGAGGTATCTCGTGTTGTTCTCCTTGCTCCCCCGTTACTCATTGTACTCGACGTGATTTCTTCCTATGAATCTTAGAAGCTGCAAGAAACCCAAGTTAGAGATTCACGTTGCGAAGTTTCTTATTTGAAATTAAGGAGTTACATATTTAATGGCTGTGTTATGTTTGTAAGGTTCATTTTACATCCGTACTTTTCAAAATATGTATTATAATAGTGTGTTTATATAAAGTACGCATTGATTTATACTCGATGTTTGATCTGGTGCAGATACTATGAAATGTCATGGGTCTCTTTGTTGGCCTTAACTTTCAATCAATTAACTTTTGTTTAGAAATATTTCAGGCGAAAAATGAAACAATATTTAGTAAAATATGGAATATTTTAATTTGGTGTTTTCTATACAAAGTTTATAAACCTAATACAATATTTTAACACTTATTTTCAAATTTAATTTTTATACTTTCTTCTCGATATTTTTTTCTTCCGCTGTATCATTTACCATAATTCTGGCTTTACATTAAACTTTCTATTCATCTAATCATGAAGATCTCCAATCAAGAGATATGCTTGGCTTGACAAAAACTATATTTTTAAGTAAAAACACTCGCCACAAGTGTTCATTGTATGAACATATGAAACAAAACACAATACACAATGATAAAAAAATACATGATTTTATAAATCCATTTTGATTATTTTAATTCAAATTTACGAAACTGAGATCAATTTATTAATAAGGTTTATTACAATGCCCCTGTTATATCTCATTTATATCTCATTTTCTTAATACTGATCCGTATCGTCTGAAAACTAAAGGTGTACACAAATTCTCTAATAACACAGGCACACAAAAAACGTTGTCGGGCCCAAAGGCTTGGGATATGTTTCTCTACGTATTTTGACGCGCTGAATCCGAATCCGAAGTCAGAAATGCGCTACCACCATTCGATTTTTTTAAATCGCGAAAAAACACAATGAAATTGTATTTTTTTTTGTTTTGTGGGGTCGTTGGCTGATCTGAAAACTTGAGACTTGTTTATGTATGTATGTTTACATGCTGAATCCGAATATGAAGCCATAACTGCGTCACCACTCTCCAGTTCTTTTTAAATTACAAAAATTAAATTACGTGAAATTTACAATCTATAATTTTACGGTGCTTTCTTAAATTGATTAATTCTTAATTTGATTTTAAAAAAAACCTGGAGGATGGTGGCGGAATTCTGACTTCAAAATTGAATTCAGTGCATCGACGCACAAGAGAAACACATGTCAAGTCTTCGGGTCTGACAACTTTTTTGGGGGGGATGCCTATGTAATCAGGTCCTCATAGTCGCCTCGTCCCCCAGGTATGCGACGCATACCCCGGGCGTCTAGATGCCTAGGTGCTAAGATGCACCGAGAGGCTACTAACACGTCAACATCTTCGCTCCTCTTTGACCGCCAGAAATTTACTAGAGGTGGTCTTCCTTCCTATTGAAGTGAGCGTCCTGGGAGAGTGGTATAAGGCAAACGAGCCCTTGCTCCGCAAATTCACTTGTGGTGACACGCGTGTGCAACTACAGAACATTGTCACCGAGGCCATTGCGAGAAGCTCCGCTTGCTACTCCCACCACACCTTCCAGGGTGACCTCATCCATGCTGCGCCTAACTACACCTTGCCATAAGGCGTGCTATTCGATTGATTGATTGTTTCGTGTTTCAGGGCGCGTCAACTACTTTGGTGTTTGTTCCGTAAGTGTAGTGCAAATTTTTTATCATGGTAGGTGGCGGTGTTCTTCGTCTCTGAATAGTAAGATCCGTCGCGATCTAGCTCAGCTTGCGAGATTTTCCGTCAGATGTCTTCCACCAGGAGGGGAGGGGTACTGCCCGAGACTGGCTGTAAGCTCCCGACACGTGTTATAGTGTAGTGCATGCAACTGTGTATGATAATAGGACAAGGAAGAGAAAGGAAAGATCACGAGCGGTCCTTGATTCGTTTGTTAGGGTCTGCTCCAGTATTCGCCTGATATTGATTGAAGAAACCATGGAAAACTGCCGATCGAACTAGCCGGTCGCTAATATCCATCTCCAAACAGCAGCAGAATTAGACCAAGCTATCTGCGGATTCGATACTGTAGCGTACCGGACTGTCATACCCAAGTTCGCGGGTCCAAACCCGATCGAAGCCGTGGATTTTTAAGGGCGAAAAATATCCTTCGTACGCCTTCCTTCGTAGGGGAAGTAAAGCCGGCTGTCCCATGTTAGTAGATTTACTTGCATGTAAAAGATCCTCAAGCCTAAATGACCCATCTGAGCTCAATTCAAATCGCCTGATTCATCGCCCGAGTTAATACCTTCTTTCTCCGCTAGTTGTTGAAAGGAGCGTAGTGAAATTTGCGTGGTCAGACGGAAGAGCGGACCTGATGGCCCGAGTCTCGCCACGTAAAATAAGGCATTAACTATCTAGCTAGTGTCAAAAATTCTGCCACCGTCGAAACTCGAACCCTAGGACTTCCGGCAGAAGTATTTTCGTGACAACATTTGATGCCCTGAGTCACGTAAGTTGGTATGTCTGAATGTTATAGTGACACGATAGACTCATGCTGTTACAGACGACGCAGTGTTTATAGCAGACTCTGAAGGTAATCTGCAGAGACTATTGTATAAATTCATAACGACAGGAATTTTTTTAACATGATAGTCTCAACAGAAAGAAAAAAACAAACAAATCTATGGTAATATCCTAGGAGCCTGTAGGATGAAAGTTGGATATACAAGGCAAACTCATCGAGCGAGTGATGAAATTCCAATACCTGGGATTGGACATCTCCTGATCGCCATACATGAAAAGAAGTAAGGGAGCAGGCGATGAAAAGAGATGTAACTAGGAAAAATAAATACCTTAGCGTAGAAGGTAAAGTTAAAATCTACAATATAATGGTAAGATCAGCTGTACCGATCAGTAGAGATGAACACACTACGAACTAGGAATGACAGGGTAAGAATTTGGTGTAAAGTAACTGATATAATCAAATTTGTGAAAAGAAGGAAAAAAGAAAAGAATAACCATATCACACGAATGAGAGGTGATAGACTGGTAAAGATAGCCTCGGATATGATACCATTAGGAAGGAGAAACCCTTGAAGACCGTTGAAAAGATAGAAGATTTGCGGTCTATATCTAATGAATCCTCGGGATGAAGCGTGAAGAAAAACAGACGTATAACCTACATAAAGCAGAAGAACAACAAAAAGAAGATAGAGTCGTGATGAGCCTAAATATGACGTGCTGCACATGGAGGCCCAGAGTGAAAATGTGAATGCCTCATTGAGGTAGAGTATACAGTAGTCGTAATCACAGTAATCTACATAGTAGTTAAATAATAGATGTATTGATGGATTGATGTTTCCGGGCACGTCAACTACTTAGGTCATTAGTCCCGTTAGTGCGCATTTTTTCTCGGGAGGTGGCGATGATATTTTCCCCGCTGGATGGCGAGATCTGGCGCCGACCTACCGTCGAACAGCGGGGTTCACCCCTCAACCAGGTATCTCCCACCAGCGGGGCACCGCCCCAGCCGGGACAAGCTGTAAGCTCCCGACCGGTCTCCCGGCATGTGTGGTAGTGTGGTGCATGTTAGTGTAAGCTTGTGTGTAAGAGGAGAAGATAGGACAAGGAAGAGGAAGGAAAGATCGCGCGCGGTCCGTGACCCGTTTGTTAGGGTACTGCTCCGGTATTCGACTGGTTTTGATCGGAGAAATCACGGAAAACTACCGATCAGAGCAGCCGGTCGCTAGAATTCTCCTCCAGACAGCGACTGAATTCGACCCAGCTGACAAGCTAGTGTCGAAAATCCTGCCGCCGTCGGGACTCGAACCTAGGACCTCCCGGTCAGAGGGACTACAGTGACATCAGGTTGATGCACTGAGCGATATTAGATGTAATCACAGTAGTCTATATAATGTAGAAATATTAACAAAATTAAGCAACTAGATTGAGAAAACCCTAAATGTGAAGCTAGCACATAAGTAAAGTAATGTAAAGATTATGTGCAAAATAAATGTATTACTCTATCAATGTTCTGACACACATCGCAGGATGTGTCAAAACATCATAAAATCTATGTAAACATTATTGTAAATTAGAAATTTGACAACGTAGTTAAAACGTTGAAATATATTCGTATCGTAAAATCTTGTTACTGTACTCGATTAATTATCAAATTCTCCAATCTTCCAAAATTGAATAGAAAATGAAATCCTCTCAAGTTCTTCAAATTGGAATTTTCGAATGTCTTACTGCAATAAATGACTTGGGAGACTAATATCAAAAATAAATATTATCAAACCAGATTCTCGGAAGGTTCAAACAGATGAGGATCCTATTTAAAACTCCGCTACTCTCGGACCCTGGTTGGGACGAGTTTACTCGGGCGGGGTATTAGTTTGTCCCATTTTCAACATGCAGGTACTTCATATCGTAATCATTTGGGAATAAATAGAAAGGGAAATGAAGTTTTGTGTTGTTTTTGATAATTTTTGTGGTCAAATAATAAAGATATATTTATCGAAAACAAATAGGTATTCAGATCCCTCAAGCTACATTGTGAAGCTATGACTTGCAAAAATTATACACTTACGTAAATGAAACAAATGCATTTCTAATGTATTGCTTTCAGCTCAATTGAAAATACATACATTGGTTTGCGTTAACATCATCTCTTATTAGTAACAAAATACTGTGGGGTTTTCAAATAACCTGCGCATGTACTGGAATGTTAAAGATTATGCTTTAAAGGCTTTCAAAAGAGTCCTCAATGCCTTCTCTCGGTGGTTTGAACTCTTCTCAGTACAATATAAAACATTAAGAGATTTAACTCTCTTAATTTCGAGATGTGTTGGGGAATAATAAACAATGACCATGTTTGAGATATTAATCAGTAAAATTTAATTTTGGGCGACCCTTAAATTATTTTTTATATAAATTCATTACTTAATTTTAAACGCAGCCTAGCAAACACTTACAACAAATTTGTTCCTGAGGAAACGAAACTTGGATACTTTTGAGAGAATGTTTTCTTTAAAAATTCTGAAAGTCGGTAAAAGAACTAAAGAGAACATGTTTCTTTGTTTAGAAATAACTCTTCTTGAGTAACAGCGAGGAGTTAAAAATAAAGTACAAACGTCATCTGAGAAGAAATGTCCTACGGCAGCGAGCAGTTCTAAAATTAAGAAGCTTTAGCTCGAGAATCCCTTAACATTTACGTTCACACTTTATTTCCGGTCCCTCAGTTAATGCACTACTTCACTCAACTCCGCAAACAAAAATTTGCAGAACAGCACTATTCTCTTTTCTATTGTGTTGTACTTTTATGGTTTACTGGGATTAAGCAAACAATACTGCAAACTCATGAAAGATAATTGTAATAAAGGTTCTGTATGCATTGTTTCATCAAACATACAATAAGTAATTACTTTTTAGTAGAGTTCGCAATTAGAATTGTTGACAAATTTTCCCAGTCAATTTCAAAATTTTCCTATTTCGTCAACACGTGCGGTTTAGTTTATCTGTTAATTCAATTAAAAGAATAGGTAGGTTCACTTATTAGTCATCTTCAAGTTAACTTTCAGATAACTATACTTTACAGCAAGTTATTTGAAGTATTATACTGAATTAAAAATTAAAGGAAAATCAAAGCTCGTACCAGCTGCTAGAAAGTCGTATTCGCAAATAAGTTAATGCGTTTTGTAGTGTATTATTTGCTTGAGGTTGTGTCGCGTTTGTAAACAAAGTCTGCCTTCATAAACAACGATATCAGTAAATTCCATTTTACGCCATATAATGCCATTGTCTGATCTGAAAGAACTCTTTGGCTCCCCTAAAGAAATACGTATAAAAAATCTCTCAGACTCAATTGTGAAGAAAGCGCGCAAAACAAACATACGACATGTCTATTTCTTAGCATTATCTGGTCCTACCAAATACGGCAGCATTCCGTAAATGCAGCGCAATAAATAACCACGATTTTACACCTCCGAAAGTCCGCATATAACATTACTCTTGTTTGTCGCTTAATATTCCACAACCATCATCCCAGCACATTAAGCATTCCGCCTCCGTAAAACAGGGAACGGGAGCGCGGACCTCCCCGTCTTTCTTTTTCAACGGCCTTCGCAGGGTCACAAGGGTGCATTATATTTCTTCGGGGAAACATTTACACTTTACTACCGAGCTAAAAGATGATATTTATTGTCCATAAACCCATTTCCTTTATCTGCTTTAAGGAAACTTGAGTAACTCTAATCCAATTACCGGGGCGGCGCCGGGGTGGGCGTTTTTCCCTGCTTGTAAACGAATGCTCCGGAGCACGAAGATTGGAATCCGAGTGCCCCGCCAGAGCGCACCACGACTGAACGCGAACGGCGCGCGACTGGCGTAATACGGCCTGCACCGTAATTGGGCAGCGCGGCGCAGCGCCATCGCGCGGAGCTTTTTTGAGTTACTTTATACGCGCGCGCGCGCGTCGACCCCGCCGCTGGTTTACGCGAAATGTTTACCGTACGCGCGATTCTTTTCGTGTTCGTTGGAGTGACTCTGATTAGGAGGTCCTAGGATTCGAGTTCCAATGTTGGAGGACCGAACATACTAGCTACGTCAGGTTCAGGCGCTGTTTGGAGGAGAATTCTCGCGGCCCACTGCTCTGATCGGCAGTTTTCCGTGGTTTCTCCGATCAACACCAGGCGAATGCCGGGGTAGTGCCCTAACAAACGGACTCCTCTCTCTTTCTCTCTCTCTCTCAAACACACATACAATTGCACGACGTGACTTACTTGCACTATACTTTCACACACGTCCAGTCGGGAGCCAAGAGCTTGTCTCAGCTGCGGCGTTGCCCTTCCAAGAAGCGACATCTGGAGGGTGGAGGGTGCAAGCCGGCAAGTATGTTGGTGCAGGATCTCACCATCCAGCGAGGAAGGAATCACCATTTCTAGGGATGAAAACATTAACTACTCTAAAGGGAGTAATGATCACAGCTGTTGACATGAATGGCAACATGGATTAATCAATTAATCAATCGTGTTCGTCTGTTGGAGAATGAGAAGGAGAGGTATGGTTATGCGAGGTGTTTATGACAATATTTCTATCACAAAATAAAAAACGCTTTATCAAAAATCTTTTAATGTGTATTATGAATAGATATGCTGTACGAAATTTTGTACCTCTAAATAACTTTCCGTTATGTGAACATATGAAGTTGTGAACGCGGTGTACTTTCTTGAAAACCATCTCACTGTCAAGGGTTAATTTTATTTTAGATTGTATCGTCACGCTGAACATACGCGAGACGCATATTCGAATTTTCAAAGTAAGGTAGGATTCTTCATGTGTCTGGTTGTGGACGAATACGAAATAAATAAATGTGTTAAATGACCATTACAATGATATTTTTGTCAGAAAATTTAAAAAAATGTATTATAATATCACGTAAATAATCATTCTAATTTAAAGTACATAGTCTCCAATACATTTATCACAGTGCCACCTATACGTTTACTTACAATCGGATTCTCACGTTAACACGTACGAGGTGCATAAAGCGAAATTTTCAACATGCAGGTACTTCACCTCGTAATCATTTGTGAACAAATAGGAAGGTAAATGAAGTGATGTGTTGTTTATGATGATTTTGTGGTCAAATAAAGATACATTTATCTAAAACAATATGCAATAATTACAACGGATTTGATTACGTCGACTCAGGTGTATTTACTCGAATCACAGAGGTAATTTTGCGTCGTGCAACAAGTATATTCACCGATGGAAGCGCGGTGACACTGATGGAGTACCTACGTCTACAAAAAGCGTAATACGAAATTTTTAACGTACGCCAAATTCTTTTCGATTCATCTGTGGAAGAATGTAGACAAAAATATAGTTCTATTAAATGTTGTTTACTATTTTTTTAGCGAAAGAAAAAAAAATCATTGAAAAATTTAGTAGAATCGCTTGAATATATTTATTGTAGTAATATTTCTTTTACTAACAAGTGCATTGGCATTCGGGTGGTCGCAGTCATATTCTACGGCACGATATTATCTATGATATGAATGTATAATATCGAATTTTAATTATTGATGGTTTTAACTAGTTATGCATTTTATCATATATTGGAATAGGAAATCTATCGATTTATTTAATTCAAATGAATAATGAAATACGCAAAAATATGCATAAGTATGTGTTATACATTACTTTCCTACATGGAATAGCTTAAAATAACTAACTTACTATCTAACCGAACGACGAACTAATTAAATAAATAACTAATGGAAATTCCCAGTTCTATTGATGGATTAACTGAACTGAGTAAGCGAAGAGTTTGAAGAAGTTATTGTATTGAGTTAATGATCAAAATAAATGCAATATACGCAGAATAACTTTTGAATTTCAAAAAGTATTTTTTGAGTTTTCTGATGCTACCTCATTGATCAGAGAAATTGAAGATACATATTGATTGATGAAAATAGAAGGAGACGAACTCTAACACGAACACACGAATCAATAATAATAGATCAATAAAAATGCGATAGTAAATAGTATGTTCATTCTTCTAAGATTATTTTAAACATTGGGATTCAAATTGTGAACAATAAATATGCAGTCTAAGACTTCGATTGTAGCCAATAAAGTGGTTGGAAATCTCTTAAACTGTTACATAAGAAAAGTTTTTTATTTTATGACTAAATTTCATAATAGCAATGGAAAAGGTTTAGCTTACGTCAGTAAACAGATATAATACTAGCAATCGCACAGGGATGCGATATAATTCGAAATGTTTCACAATAAGATTATAATATACTTAATTACATCTAATTATTTCTTTTAAAAATTATATTCAAAGTTAAGGAAAGAGCTTTCTTTGAATATTCAACTTAAAATGCATCATCTTGGATTATTCAACGTTTGAAAATTACACAATAAATCCGCAAAACAACCTTTGTTACAATACAACTCATTTCAGCCAAATAAGGCACTGACGTATTTGAAGTAAGTTTCCAACCGAAGCGAGGTATTTTCGTGAAGTAGTCAACATCGACGGCAAACAAAAAACCTCGGGAAAGGTGAAAAGGTCCACCGCGCTCGGGACAAAGACGACGAAGCAAAAATAGGGCGATGAAGCGCTCCGAAAAACGACCTCTCCCGGAAACACATTAACATTTCCATAATTGAAAAGGCTACGCCGTCGCCACGACCCGTCCATCTTCCCGACTGCAGCGCAGCCCCGGACGACGGAAACACGGCGCGGACAGCGCCGACAGCTGCAAAATACGACACGGGGCGCAAATGATCTTGTTTTCGCGCTCCGCGCGGATACTTTATATGCATTTGCGTGAAAGAAAAGCCGCGCCCGTGTTGTAAACAATACGGGACAGAAGCGGCCGCGGAAAAGAAGAAGAAGAAGGGTCGACCGCGGCGGAGGTGTAGCGGTGTCCGCCGCGCCGTTCCGCGCCGCCTGGAGGAGGTTGCGCGAGCGGCCGCGGGAGCGCCAGCGTCGCCGCAGCGGCGGTGGCGGCGGTGGCGGCGGCGAGGGCCGAGGCGCGTTGTGACGCCAGTGCGGGGTGAACCGCGGGACGCGTAAGGTCGCGTGTCGGGTGCGCGTGTCGTGCACGCTATGCTGGCTTCGGACGACGTGACGGTCCCCGCGAGCCAGTGACGAACCTGACGGTATCGCCGCGTAGGATCCCGCCGGGCGGTTTGGTATATTTTTTTTATTCCTCCTCGCGGTTCTCTCCCTCGAAATTTTTTTTTAGTTTTTTTTGTCGGTTTTGAATTCGGTCCGGTGATCGCGAGCGCGCAAGACAGAAGGACCTCCCCTGGGCGGTTGCGGTGTCAGTGGTGGTGGTGGTGGTAGTGGCGGTGAGGTGGTAGTGGTCGGTGGTGCGTTGTCGTCGCGATGGGCATGCTGTGGGTGAGAGGAGCAGGGGCGACCGTTGCCATCGGGCTGGTGGTTGTCGCCTTGCTGCTGGCTGGTAAGTGCCCCCGGCGAATGCACGCCCACAAGCAAGCGTGTACGTGCGTGTGAATGTGTGTGTGTATGTGTGTGTGAGTGGGTGGGTGGGTGTCCCGTGCGCACGCGCTCGTGATGTCAGCCTCCCTCTTTTTTGAATCTTCTGTTCTATCTTCGTCTCTCTTTCATACACGTATTCGCTTTGCGATCATCCCTGCGCCTGCCAGATTCTCGTCGGCCCACATGTCAGAGATGAAAAAAGCACTTGTGATGACAACTCAGGAGATATCCTCGTCACTTGCAGAATGTCACCAGAAGACCACATGTAACATCGAATGTGTCAAAATATGCCCCTACGTCACACTTCCATATGCTACGAAATATACAAATTTTCTCTACAATTTGACTCTTCGTCCTTTCAATACAAACCTTGACCCACTTTCCTCATAAACCCTTTCTAACAATTTATAACAAAAAATTTCGTGAACAAATTCTTAATATTAATGGAATCTGACGTACACCACACCTGGTGTAGTAATATTAGTTAAAATAAAAACCTCAATTAATTAGATCAGTTTTGATTTATGTTGGCGTCACAGATATTTTGGCCAGGACTATTAATTAAAACATCAAGAACACACTGGATTGAGCATACTGAATTGACAGTCATTTTTCTTCGTAATAAAATGTGATCGATAGTTTCCCTGGTCCGTCGCCCGGCAAGGAAGGTCCGCATAGCGCAAATTTCATGTAGTTTTTTAACGCACTACCGTGTATTCGGCGACCAAATTTATCACGGGCCAATATCGGCAAGCGGGCACCGCCACTCACAATCGCTGTTTACACCGGGTCAGCTGTTGTAATCTTTTTTCCCCGGTTAATGACAACAATGAACATTCATCATGCAGGGTGCAGCACCCGCGCCTGATAGCATCATGTAACCCACATCGATTTCGCCGTCTCCGCTACCCCCTCCCCGCCACTTCTCGTCGGCACCGCGCCTCCACACCCACGTCCCTGCCCCCCTCACCCGCCACCGCATCCACCCCCGCGCCCGCCCCGCCCCCGCACACCCCCGGATGCTCTTTCTCCACCGCGTGACTGGGTCCATCAATTTATTGATTGGACTCCCGAATCCCCTCAGGGCTTTGGTTGACCTTATAATATAAAAAGATGGACTTATAATGGCAGATCATGCCAGTACAAATAAAGTTGAAAACTCCCATATATCAATTTAACTCGCCCCCGGTGGTGTGGGGTTTTAAAAGGTCGTTGTCTGCATCGATAGGAGGTGAGACACAGGAGAATGATGATGCTGTTTTGTCGAAACGAAATCTTGTCTTGAGAAGGTCACATATGCATTTCTCGCAAACCGCTGGATCTTTTTTGACATTTAGGATTTTTCTTGCCACGAATTTGAAGTACGTGATACATATGAATACTTTATTGTATTCATATATGCGATATTATTTTATTTTCATATTTAAAAAAGCAAATTACGGTTACCTCCAAATGAATTAAGGATTTGTTCGTAGTTCATATTCATATATTTAACGGAAAAAATAGATTTAAGAGATTAGATAAAAAGATTTTTAAAAGTCAAAGGAAATGTAACAGGCGAGACACGAGAACATACAGACACCTATTTGAACATTTCTTGGCTATCCAAACTCTTTTGGATATTCGATGTAGTTGGAAAATTGCGGTAATTCATTTTTTCAACTCCAACAGTTTTTCAGATTCAGGAGAAATAATATGATTTGTCGTTTTTTGACACAACAGGAGAACTTAATGTTAAATTTTATATTAGTACAAAAAAATATATGTAACTAACCATGAGTACCCTGCGTTATCAATCCAGTTAGAAGATACGAAAGATAATATTGAAAGACTAATTAAAACGGAGTCTGTAAAACAACAGAAAGTAGGTACTTTCAAAAAAGCACACCCCAATTTTTTCTCACAAATTAAACTTCATTCTAACGTTTTCTTGTTACTTGTCATTCAGTTTCTACTTTATCTAACTTTTAGAAGATCTTTCTGAAAATTATTTTGGCATAACGAATTGACTTTAGAATAACGAAAGTGGTTTTCAGTTTATACAGTGTAAGACACCCTACAAAACTGCGGAATGTTCGTTACAGGTGTAGCATGAAAACTCAACGAACATGAAGACTGAAACTACATTACGTTTGACAAATTGGATTGATTGAATCATTTCTAAAATTAGGTAGCTATTGTTCTTGGTGTCCCTAATAGTAAACAGCTTTCATTTACTCACTCTATAGCAAAATGCACTTATTACAGATACCACAAATGTTATATAACTGATGTGGCAGAAAATTTATTTGCGAAATTCAGAACAACGAGTGGTGTTTATGACGACTGTGTTACAAATTAAATTGGGACTAACAACAG
Source organism: Acheta domesticus (assembly GCA_031308135.1). Taxonomy (NCBI): domain Eukaryota; kingdom Metazoa; phylum Arthropoda; class Insecta; order Orthoptera; family Gryllidae; genus Acheta; species Acheta domesticus. The sequence continues at coordinate 91,244,678 of JAHLJT010008756.1, read as the reverse complement.
GATTATACAGGAAGAGTGTTCATTCTGTAAATTGTATTACATTTGTGACTATCATTTCTGTAACTTGGTAATTGATTTTTTTGTTGACATGCATAGTTACTTGTGGTCTGTGAAGAAACAAAAACACGTCAAATATTTAATAAATAGACACCATTCAAACAAATATTTTAATGAATTAAAAAAGATCTTATGTTGACCAGCGAGGTGATGACGAAACATATGCGATAATTTCGGACGAATTACAAGTATGGAAGGAATGGTTTATATGATGTGATTTCTTGAAAGTCAGCAGTCAATGTCGTTTGAGTGAAATAATCGTTTTATTTACTGGCGAAAATATATTATTGACTGGACAAATCTACAAGCATGAACTTGCAGCTTTAACGATAAGATAATTCATTCTTTTCAGAAACCGACTCGTTAATTGATAAATGTTGAAAGTGAAGTTCACAGAATGCCAAATGTTAAGTTCAAAAATTAATGATTATTCTTATTTGGCGATCGTAAATTATATTATAAAATCACACACAGCACTACTTCATATCTGTAGTGAAAAGAATATGTCAAATCAAAATATCATTTAGAATGAAAATTAAGTATATTAGATTTTCAATGGAAGTGTCGATTTGTCTCTGAAATTGCATTTCAAAATTTATCAAGTCGTAGTGTCTATTCTGCCTCATAGCTGACATCAGAAAATACACACGTACCAAAAAAGAAACTCAAGTGTATCAATGACTTGTGATCACGAGTTATTCTTTAAGATATTTAGAATTGTACAAGTTAACCCTTGCTATATTCTTGGACGAGATATACGAATTATGACAATTTTATACAATTGACACATTAATTAAAGACTCGTGTTATTGTAAGTTTGATTGCTAATAATGAAATTGTCTCGTTATTGTATGTCATCGATACTTTTAAAATGTATGGTTTTAATTTTCGTTGTCTAAAAATGTTTTATGAAATTGGGAGCAAAAGAAGTTCAATTTTTTCGATAATTTTACAAGCGGAAAGTGGAACGGAGAAAGAAAGAGGATAACTTTAGCCATTGAGCCAACGATCTAATGAGAAGGCTAAATATTTGCACAAGGAAAACGCGGCAACTACTTACATCGTTAGTGAATTGAGTATAATGCATGTTTTAATCCGGAAGGTGGTAGTGTTTCACTTTAGTTGGAATAAGACATCCGTTGCCAATCTACACATCGCCAGGTGGGATTTCCTTATCCAGAGCACGGCCCTAGCCCGAAGAAGCTCTGGCTTCTCACCGATATCCTGACATGCATAGAAGTAACCTTCATAACAGTGTGAGTGTGTAAGGAGAGAGGATGGGATAGTGTGTAAGGAGAGAGGATAGGAAAAGAAAGATAGCGCGCGGTCCACGACATACTACCGAACAGAGCATTGATAAATTAGTGATTCCGGGCGCGTCATCTGTTAGGATCATATTGAGTCTCGTACCAATATAACATATATTTTAAAATTTCTTACCACAGACGAATTATTCTTGAAAAATTAGCTGAAATGGCATCTACGGTAACCATTGTTTCCGTGCCCTTTTTCAATTTCCGAATTTGGTTGAGAGGGCAAAGGGGTGAATCTTGCGGGGGGGGCGCTCCTATCGGCTCTAGCGCAGCTCAAAGGGGCTCGTCGCCGCGGCAGTAAACAGAAGCGCCGATAGCCCCTGACCTCTGTGAGCCACGGGTTACGGCCGCGAGCGCCCCGTCGTATTGCCGTGCCGCGGGGGCACACTGGCGTGCTCCGGCTATTTCTGTGCGGTTGCGCGCATCCGCGAGCAAGCGTGCCAAGGCAGAGCCTCCCGCCGCCCGCCCCTCCCCCTCTGCCCGCCGCCAGCCACCCTCTACCCGCCGGCACCCGCCCACTGCCCGCCGCTGCGTCCCGCTGCTGCCGCCCACCGTTGCCGCCCGCCGCCCGCCGCCCGCCGCCCGCCGCCCGCCGCCCGCCCCGTCCGCCGCCCGCCCCGTCCGCCGCCCGCCCCGTCCGCCGCCCGCCCCGTCCGCCGCTCGCCCCGTCCGCCGATCGCCCCGTCCGCCGCTCGCCCCGCCCGCCGCTCGCCCCGCCCGCCGCCCGCCCCGTCCGCCGCCCGCCCCGTCCGCCGCCCGCCCCGTCCGCCGCTCGCCCCGTCCGCCGATCGCCCCGTCCGCCGCTCGCCCCGTCCGCCGCCCGCCCCGTCCGCCGCCCACCCCGTTCGCCGCCCGCTCCGTCCACCGCCCGCCCCTTCCGCCGCCCGCCCCGTCCGCCGCCCGCCCTGTCCCCCACCCGCTGCCCGCCGCCCTGCCTCGTCGTCACTGACCGCCCAAAATACTTCGAACGCCCCGCGCCCCTCGCGAACGCCCGCGGGCGGTTGGTTGGTCCGCCTATTCGCTTTGCAGTTGCTCAACGCGCTCTCCTCCGATGAGGTAACGGCGCCTTTGGATGACTGAGTAGAACGCACGTAATGGCGCTGTTTTACCCTTCCTTGTTCCGTGGCCTATTTAAGGGTTGCTGATGATGCAGATATGCGCGCAGGCTCTGAATTAATCGACGTCTTTATCCCATAAGGAATTCGAGGGTGGGGGAATAATTGCCATAGTGTTATCTAAGTTTATTATTTCACGATCCCGTTATATTAAATAGGATTAATTGACTTTTCTCGACACTGAGGCAAAGATGGGTTTGATCTACAGCTTGGATTACACACAATCGTATTTTTATGTTTCTTCCTTTTTTGTTGATATATTGTCTGTTAGTGAAGTTGCAAATGAATTTGTTTTTTCCGAATTAACTGACTTATTTCTCATAAGATGCAATGATTTTGTGGAATTACTGGAAAGTCAAACGGATGGTATCTAAGTTTTCTGTTTGCGCGAAATACTTTTGTTCACAATGTATCCTTTTGAATGAATTTGACGTCATTCTTCGAAGCGCTAATGAAAAATATCGGCGAGCTTCTGGATTAAGCGTAAGAGCAAATTCTTCTTTCGCGACTGGATTTGTATATGCTGATGATGTAGATATGCGCGTTGTCCACAAAGTAATCGAAGTCTTGCTGCGATCAGGTAATGTATTTGCGAATTAAATGAAATCATATTTCGATTTAATTGATGTCTTTCTCCGGTTTGGTTCCGTCGGAATTGGACGACAGATTAAGTTTCGAGTAATTATCTTTATCCTGTATCCTGATTATTTATTTTTTTGTTTTCGGTGATGCAGATACACCCCCATAATAAAAGTGAATTGAAGTCCTCTATGAAGTAACAAATATTTGGGCTGACCGTAATTGTAAATCTGACTTTCTTGGTACGCTATTTTTTCATTTATAAATAGTCTTACGAATTAATGTAAAGAATAATAATTTAATGAATTAATTGAAAATCCATACTTTAAGTGTAATATAAAACCTGATGGATTTTACGAGCGTTTATAAATTAATATTAATACATCCACTATTTAATTTCAATATTTTTCTCGAACATTTTGTAAGATTCTTTGGTTTTAAAGAAATCTAGAAAAAAATTATCGTCCACATATTGAATATAATACATTACTACTTACGTTTATTTAAACATATAATTTAAGCAAATTGAGTAATAATATGAAAGAAGAGTAAAATTGTAATTTTATAAAAGTGGATGATACCATGAAATTCTTCAATGGAGTCAATCGTTAATCTTATTATTTTACTTGGAATAAAAGATCTTTCAATCACATATTTTTTATTGTCATTACAAAACAATATGTATCGTGTAGAGAAAAAGAATACCCCGACCTTCCACAAATATTTCTAACCAGAGAAAAATCCACAAGTTACCACAGCTAAGATAATTTTTGTAGATTTCTCAAAATTCTTGGGGTCCAGTACTAAATACGTTTTGTTAAGCTCAACGGGCCATTAGCAGACTACTATCTGAATGAATCTCTTGCTTAAAGTATCCAATTTTTGTTTTGTTCTATTTTTCGTCATGTTTTTCTAAAACCAAATGTTCTTCCTGTTGTGGCCACTTGAAAATTGCAAAACTTTGTTAGAGGACAAGTACTCCATTCAATAAGAACCAATCGATATTCTATTCCTTGAACGCGACTATGACTCAAAAAAGGCCAAAAAGTATCGGTTCATGCTACATTATTGCAATGTCAATACAAAAATATTTTCATATGATTATTTAAATATCAAATAAGGGAAAAGAAAATAATTATTTTCGTTCTGATTCTTGTCAGAAGACTTAATCTCCGTTCTGCAAGTTCAAAGAACGTGGGAAGACTTAAATTCTTATTTTTTGCTTGTGTTTAAACTAGTCAATCTGTCTCATTACCCTACTTATATTAACAAATTATCTTCAATTTTCAGTATTTATGAAATAATCTCGCTTTCAACTGTTTTAGATTCACAGTCTAAGTAATTATCATTCAGCACAGCAGCTTCACACTAAGTCACATAAGTCTTCATATTCATAATTATTCAGTCATCGCCGGATTTTCATACACGCCCATGTTGAGTTCAGTTTTACATTCAAGTTATCAAAGTTCGATGTTAGGTTTCAAACCGGTCTTTACAATTTTAGTCTTCAATTAATTAGAAATTAAATGCGTTCCATCAATCACCCAATACAAATATTTCTTAGCTTAATAATCTTTCTTAATTTCAACTTTCTTCCCACTTGTCAAGCACACGAATGCATGTTGATTATGCCAATATTTATAATATCAAGTGACATTTCTTGATCATGTTGTGCTCCGTTAAATTTTTTGAAGCTTTTGGTATATTTCTGTAAATATGTGTTCCACTTTCAAAGATTGCGTTCGACTATAATTGCTGAAAAAACGACATTTCAAAAATATGTAATTCGTTCCACGTTACTTGGATAAAAAATTGCTATATTTTCTAAATTATACGTTCAGCGCTTCTTATTATTTTTTCTGAAAAGTCATGGAATTTGTTGTTGGTTTTTAATAATGTCTGTACAAAGTTTTTTCTAATTGTACAATCGATTCTCCCGTTTCAGTTTTCCTCGTTCTTTAATTTTTATTTTTTATTTTAGTTTATTTCATGTAGCTAATTAGTAATGGTGGGAAAATAAACTCTGAAACATGTCTGGTTATTATTTGAAGTTAATATATTAGTATTTATTAATTCTTACATTGTGGTATATTATTTCCTTCTTCATACATTTCCGTTAAGTACAAAACTACACGAAATTTGCTCACTTACAGTTTCATGAAAATTTCACAGCAAATTTCGTGTAGTTTCACAATATTTTCATATTTAAATTTTTGGGCGTGAGAATATGTAGCTATGTCATAGGAGAGATAAAATAAATATTTGAGACTATTGTATGATCATACCACGAGAACTGTTATTGAGTGTATGAATGAAATTTCTGCATTTTATGTTTGGGTATATGAATGTGAATGCAGTATTAAAAAAGGGAAAATTGTGTAAGTTAAAATATTTTCTAATGGCGAAAATAAAAGTCAATCCGGCAAACCGCAAACACAGATCAAGGAACGAAGAGTGGCATTTGAGTATAGAGCACTCCTCTCAGGTTCTACCAAGGAGGTTCTTGCTTTTCGCCTTCACAATTCCGACTGATGCGATTGCAAACACAGGCTGTTACGGGACTGACGTGAACTTGGCACTGCTCGAAGGCTGAACTTAGAATCGTAGTGCATTCAAAGGTTCTAAGAAGAGTTGTTAGCTCTTATATTTATACACTCAAACGCCTGTGTGCATTACGTTTGCATCTTCAAAGGAATAAATGTGCAAACACTGAGAGAAATATTTGAGTAACGTGTGAGGACTTGTAAATGTTGCAAGTACGTGCTCCTTGATTAATTAGAAACTTATTGATTCATTGTCTTATTTAATTTTTCATGTAATTTACAATCTGTCAAAACTTTTATAATATATTATTTAATTATTAATACAAAATTCGTAATTCAAATTTCTTTTTGCATAATTTTACTGTCCCTGTGTTATTATAATAATATTCATTTACTGAACTGTATATTAGACGAACAGGGAAAACTGACTTTGCTTACCTTTTTATGGAGAATCCAGCGGGTGGGGTTGGAGGGTCATGTTTGGTATCATTGAATAGATTTTTTAAAAATAATGAACACCTTTTATTTTATTTTCCGATTTGATGTGCATTTCTCGACATATTGGATCGTTTCCATAATTTTCTTAAAATATCAGGTAAATCGTATTTTTCCGATTATAGTGTCCTCTGTTAAGAATCGGAAAAAAATTTTACACAAAACCGACGTATTTTGAGGCGTAGAATCCGAATTTGTAATAAAAATTCATTTAACATTTTGAAGTTGCCCCCGGCCAAACTCCAGGGGGTGGAGTTGCGGGATCATGTTTGGTATCAATGAATAGATTTTTGAAGATTATTAAAACATATTTTCTATTTTTTCGCTCGCAAATATTTTCCTAAAATATTTGACCTTTGCGGGACTTTTAGTCCACCTTGTGTATATATATATATATATATATATATATATATATATATATATATATATATATATTTGATACCTGTATGTAGGTGTATTATTAAATCGCATCTGACTTCAGCAATTTTTAGGTTTAGCTGTACAGTCCTCCTCTGGCAAAGTTTGGTGATCCATGCTCATCCATATTGCTCCATCACTAAAAGAAGAATTTACTTTGGAAGCAGTTAGCCTGAAAACCAATCCAAAGGCTACAGGATTCGATCATACATTTCTTTGCCTTATCTTTCTCTGAAAACAGATAAAACTACATCGAGGAAACCATAGCGGTCCGCAGTTTTTAAAGCGCAGACGTAGGAGGAGGATTTTTTATACGAAACATTTAATGATTTCCATTTAAATGCTATATCGGCTTATTTCATAGGGCCCGTATTTATCGAGTTCTCCGTTTCCAATAAATAATATTCATACCTTATCGGTAATCGATCTGCGGGCCCGCAATCCTCCCCTTGGATATTGGACAGTCTTATTTACGGCTCTCTTCATTTTCTGGAAGTGATCGTTTTTCCTCCGTTTCTTTCTCTCTTCAGCGCGCCGTCTCCGGCGCGGTCGTTCGTTCAACATCCTGCCCCTCTTCTCTTCTTTCATTTTGCCGCCTATTTTCTCCTGTGATACGCCACCGGCGAGTCGAGCGGCACGCGCGGGCGGTCTCGAGATCGAAGCTCGCCTCGGCCCCTTTCGGGAAGAGATCAGCGTTCTCCGCAGGACGAAAGGAACCGGCGGCAGCAGAGGGTTGACCGGAAAAGTGGGTCGGGAGGGAAACTGAGCTCCGGTGCGCCGCACAGTGGTTTGAAAGATGCAAAAAGTGGCCAACACACTTTTTTCTACTCCCATTGCATAATGCTGTCATTTGATGGCTGCAATCAGTTGCATAATAATACTCATTTCGATACAGTTTTCATGATGATGCAGGTTCTTGACCAATCACAGAGAAGGTTACAAACCAAGTATTGACACTTAATCATTGAGAATTGTTTTAGCAAATGTTTCGTTCGATTGTGTACATTAAACTTGTATTTAAAATTATATTATGCTCAATAGTTTTAATTTATTTTATTAGTAGTATTTTTTCGTGGTATATAATTTAAAATATAGTGGATTGTAATTTCACTTTGATTCTATTCGACTAGCGCAGTACACCCTAGCAGGCGGACAGGTAACCACAGCCACCTGCGACAGCTTGTGAGGGTAGATTTAGGTAGCTGTCCGCTAGGTGGCCTTCGCTGAATCAACTGACACGAAACTATTCATTGTAAAAGTTTAACTTATAAAAGTCGTAGAAAAAGTAGCGTATGAAACTCGATGTAATGGGTATTAATACTCTCGTGTGAAGTTTAGGATACTCGTTCGTTCCTTGCTCGTATCGTATTATCACACTCGTGTATTAATACCCATCATTACATCATCTTTTCATAATGTAATATTTTGTTTTCTTTCAAATGTTTAAGTAATTTCTACTTGAGTCCTGCAGAAACTAACATGCCAATGGTGAGAGGAGTTTAGGACTCCGATGTCACAGAATTTTCCGGCGGTTGATTCGCACTTCCTGGGCTTCCTGTGGTAGTGTCAGTACTGGAGTATGGGGAAAGATGACGTGGAAAGCGCCATGTTGCATCCACGTGTTTGCTACAATATTTACTGCTAATAAAGCCAGAAAGTATTGATACTCATCTGGAAAGAAGGCAGGATCATCGTAAGACATGATCAGATAAAAATCCCCACTGCTGGGGTTAATCAGATTAGAAAACATGTGCCCTAATCATTGAGATTCCAGGGTCCTGTTCGTTCAATTTACATGACTCAATCGCATACGAAAAGAATAGTATCTAGATATAACTTCTCGTTGACTTCTTGGTAATAATTTATGTCATTGTTGTGGAGGCGGCCGCAAACGTAAAGGAATGCTTAACAATCCGGTCAGTTTTAAATTAATTTGATTTTAATAGCTACAATCCACATTAATTGTTAAAGTTATGAAATTTCATTGTTTCTGTGGATACTTCTCATTACTTTCTAACAACATTTTTATGAAAAAATACATTTAGCACTTTCATATTTACTGCAAATGTTGTTTTCAGTCAAACCTGCTGTAAGGAACAAAATACGTAAATGTCTATATAGTTAAAAATGTACTGAAATGTACGACCGTGTCACCAAAGTTGTTCTATATATTAACAACAACTTACAAATACACTCGTGAAGGTGTTATTTCGTCATTTACTTCAAATTAACTTAAATTAAGCCTAGTTCGTGGATTAAAATAAAGAAGAGCGAAGGATCATGCGCAGTACGTCACCCATTGTTGAGAAAGCTGCTCCGGCGTCCACCGGAAAATGCTCGAACAAAACCACGGACCGACCCGAAAAGGAGCATCCTAAAATTTGTATCCATTCAATGGTCAGTTTTAACGCAACTATTTACCTGGCGCCGAAAATCTGCCAGAGTTGAGACTCGAAACGAAGATCCAGTCCATGAAGCTGGACGCGATAGCTGACAATACCACTACATCTGAAGCAGTACCGAATCAGAGGACTTAGAAATTGAGTCCGGATCGGGGCGGATTTTAGCCCCCGGGCTAAGTCAAATTCCGCCACGGTCCGGAGGAGAATTCGAGTGGCCTGCTGCTCTGATCTGACGGTTCCTGTGGTTTCTTCTCTCAATATTAGGCAAATGTCGGAACAGTTACTAATAAACATACCACCGAGCGCGTGCGATCTTTCCTTTCTCATCTTTATCTTCTTCTCTCCCATCATTCATGCACAAATACACGTACATGCACTACACTACCACACATGTAGGGAGACCATAAAGGAGCTTAGAGCTTGTCTTGGCTAGGGCGGTACCTTGCTGGGGGAGATCCCTGGAGGTGAAAACCCCGCAAGCCGACGTGTAGCACCGTATCTCATATTCCAGCGAGGCATGATCACCACCAGCTTCCTGAACACACTCACGGAACTAATAACCTGCTCAGCTGACGCGTCCGCAAAGAATAAACACCCACGCGAAGCTGCGGAGGCGAATTTCCTTTTACGGAGGATCTTTTTTGTGCGCGTTTTTACCCATCCGGTCCACAGTGCGGCGGTGCTGGTGAGGGTGGCGGCCCGGGCAAAAGGGTTTGAGGGGAAAGGGGAGGGGGCGGAGGCGGTGCCGATGTTTCCAGGGCATTTGGTGCGGGTCGTCGCGCTGTGGAACCGAGCTAGGCGCGCGGCGCGACGTTGAGTGACGCCCTTGGCACCGCGTGGGAGCTGCAGGGGCTGCGAGATGAGTGCCGCAGGGGGGGGGAGATCACGTGCAGGAGAGGAGGGTCGAGTTAAGGGGAAGAAAAAGACGATTAGGATTCAATTATTTTTCAATATTAGCAGAATCATCGGCCGTTTGATTATTAAGAACCTTTTAATGCCAAAGTTCGATTGTAAATAACAACGAAAAAATAAATAAAGATATGTAAAGAACGAAGAGTTTCGTTTTTGCAGAGGTTTCAAAAATGCAAAGAAATTTTTTCAGTCATGTCATCGTGTAACGAAAGATGTACGCACTTCAATGAGAACGAAGTCCTCAAAACAGCTATTCAATGATACCGATGCATGAAATGCATTTATAATATTTGCTCAGAATTCATCATATGTTCAATAATAATAATAATAGTTAGAAGAAGAAGAAGAAGAATAGTAATAATAAATCATAACGTTCTGCCAGTTCTAAAGAACATTGTCCTATTCTTAAATTAAAATGAATAACTTTTCCATTCTCTCTTTTTCACTTTTAAAAATAATTAATATTTAGGAATTTTCCTTATGTATCCATTTCTCGTTATATTAATTAGATACTTTCTCCAACGATATTTGGTTTTGCGAGGAGGCTCAGAATAAATATTACAAATTTCTAGGGCAAGTTCATCCCATTTAACTTCTTTGCATGCAATTTACCACTGCATGTTCATTAGCAAAAGTCAACGTTTTTCGACCCTTCTAGATTCCACATTGTAACATTTATTTTGATTCATGAGCCATTTGAGACATTACGTACACATCGTTGGACAAATTGTCTAATTTAAAGTAAAACAATGTTGTTTGTAACTGACTGAATGCTATAATGGTATAATGTCTTAAATAATATCTGAACACGTTCACTGTTATAACGGAAAATGGGATTGTAACATTATTGAAACCTAAAATTCAAAAATGTTCATTTTAATGAAAAAAAGATGCTGTACTTTACTAAAAATAACCAACATAGACTGTTGACTGCATGTTATAGTTGTTTATAGCGTAAGTGGTAAAAGTGACAGTTTATTTTGCGAGTAGGAAAAGTTGCGACACGAGACCGATATGACGAGTGGCGCAATCCTACGAACAAAATAAAATCATTTTTACCTCCTGTGTCATGCACTATTTTTAGACAGGCTTACTGTATTTTATTTTATTTTATTTTCATTCAAACAAGCAAATTATGTAATGATACATTAAGATCAACAGTAGCTGATACGGTCAGACGACATTATTTTGTTTTCTTTGTAGCATTCACAAATTTTTCTGAACACTTGAATATCGTATCTCTTTCAGCACCAGTGCTAAAAATCGTACTTTTAGCACCCTATGTATGCCCCAAAAGCCCCATAGTGGTGGCTGTCTAAAAATGTGTTTATATATATATTCTCGTTTACAGATTTATGTAACTGTATTTTAGGGTTCCATATTTAAAACTATCAACAGTAAAATGATCTTTTTACGTATTCAATAATACAATCGAAAGTATAAATAACCCTAGTTTTGACATATAACATACTCCAATATACGAAATAAAATATCGCGAATGACAGCACATCGTTGGAATTGAAGGGCGAGTCGGAGCGAAGTTGACGCGATCGCGAGGGTTGCAGAGGTAACGCTGCAGGCGCAGCAACAGATGGATGCTGTCCGGTATTGGGAGAATCGTGTTTAGCTGGGATGCATGATGCTGGAGATTATCGAGGGATTCTCTTGAAACAGGGCGGTGCTTAGAGCCGACTGGGCAACCTGATCGACGAAACTGACACTCTATCGCTCACGTCGCTTTCGTTGACATGCGACGGAAAACTACGTTTCCGTCGGCGACGGATAGTAGCCCTATGGAGACGCGTAGTAACCCGTGTGACCAGTTTTTCAAACAATAAAAAATACATACATTTTACATTTTAAAATGTTTCGTATTATGTTTACAAATATTAAGCGTATTAAGCGTAATGCCATTCACCATTGTAAAGACTCTTTGAATTCCTAAGCAATTGAGCCCTGTTGTTAACTTCAGAAGATCTCTCCATCGCATAAAAGACGTAAAAACAAACAAAATCCATCTAGTGAAGTGAAAGATGAAGGGGAAAAGTATCTATCAGACGCTGAATGCATTATAATCCATAGGCTTAAAGCACCATTTACTTTTATTGCATTGTTGAATACTTTATATAAATATCAATATATCTGAATTACGTATTATGGATGCGCGAGGAGCTAAACAGTTGCATTCCAATGCCAGTGAACCCAGATAGGGCATGGAGGGCAACGGCGGACTTCAGATTAATTGCAATATAACTGATGAAAAAATGTTTAGGTTTAAGAACTGATTATACATGCATTTAGTAATACATTACATTAACAATTTTTTTGCATGTTTGTGTTAAAATATTTTCAATTTTGGGGATAAATCAAGGTTCTATAGTATATATTTTCAACATTTTTTGTGCTTGCGGATCTTTTCATTGAGACTCAGATGATATCCTTCCTTATTCACTAGGAACAGAAGCGTCTCACTTGATATGGCAACGCGTTTTGCCACATCCAGGCAGAGGTGTTATTTATAACTTACACCTCTGCCACCATCGTCCAAAAAATGATTCCTAAACAAATAACTCTTTGTTGCTTTCTTTATTCGGTAGAAATGAAAACACATCAAATTTCAAACAAAGCAAACCTCACATAACACAAACACAAAGCATATCATAAACTAAAGACATTTTTTTAGTATTATCCTACCATCTAAACTCGGCACAAAACTGTGAGTATACAAACCATCCCATCACCAAACGTTGCCTAAACACGCTACGTTTGTTGACCTTTCTTCGAAACGAGTTCTGTGGAGCAGTGTTGTTTGCAAGGCAGTCCCAAGATCGGCGCACGGTGGTCGCGAAAACGAAGACGCAGTCGCAGCCGACGAGATGAACGGAGCACGTGTGTCCGCGCGCGCTATAAATAAGCCGACTCCTGCCTGCGCGGCGTCACGCCCCACGCGACCGCGCCGGCGCCCGCCGCAGCGGCCTCCGCCGCGCGCGTAACCGCCTCGCCTGCGACTACACATACGCTCACGCCCACTCACGCGCCCACACACACGCCCACACACACGCCCACACACGCGCCCACACACACGCCCACACACACACGCCCACACACGCGCCCACACACACGCCCACACACACGCCCACACACACGCCCACACACGCGCCCACACACGCGTCCAAGCCCACACACACGTTAACACCTACACACACACGCATCCACGTCCCCACACACGCGTCCACGCCCACGCCCACACACACACGCCCACACACGCGCCCACACACGCGCCCACACACACGCTCACACACGCGCCCACACACACGCCCCACACACACGCCCACACACACGCCCACACACGCGCCCACACACACGCACACACACGCGCCCACACACACGCTCACACACACGCCCACACACACGCCCACACACACGCCCACACACGCGCCCACGCCCACACACACGCTCACACCTACACACACGCATCCACGTCCCCCCACACACGCCCACGCCCACACATATGCCCACGCCCACACACACACGCCCACACACACGCCCACACACACACGCCCACACACACGCCCACACACACACGCCCACGCCTACACACATGCCCACGTCCAAACACGCGCTCGTGCCCACACACGCCCACGCCCACACACACACACACACACGTGCTCCCTGCCCGTTCGGTTTGGTAACTAGGGAAGCGACACCGATGCGATGCTTTCAAACATCGATGTTTCTATAAAAATATCGATGTTTTAAATATCTTGTATTGCAACCGGTGCTTGGTGAACATCTATATTTTGGGTTCTATGTTTTTACGTTTTCACGCCCACGGCCGACGCTCCCCGCCCGTTTGGTTTGGTAACTAGGGAAGCGTCCCCGATATCGATGTTTTCAAAACATCGATGTTTCTATGAAAATATCAATGTTTTAAATATCTTGTATTGCATTTGGTGTTTAGTGAACATCTATATTTTGGGTTCGATGTTTTTACGTTTTCAATGTTTTGTTCGCGGATGAAAGATTCCCCCAACCGCAATTTTGTATAAGTTAAAAGAAGATACAATAACTGATGCTGCCTATATCTGTATTGCATTGAAACGGACGCTGTTTGTTCTATCTTCATCAAGCTGATTATCATCCCTTGCTTGAGATGATCCTGATGGCCTGGTATTGCCTTCGTCTTTCCTGTATTACACATGGAGAGACGTATGTCTTTGTTTTCAGTTAAATTTTAATTATAAATTAATAATCATGGCTATTGTCAAATTAAATTTTGTTGCGCACGAATTTATTGTTAGAAGATACTAAACCAACTTTAAAACATCGATGTTGAAAAACATAGTTTTTGGTCGATGTATTATTAGCATCGAAGTTTTGATTTTGAACATCGATGTTTGACAACATCAATGTTTTCTTGTCGATGTCGCATCACTATTGGTAAATGTCTCGGCCGTCAGTCGCAGAAACCGGCCACGCCGCTTCACGTACCTCGGTGACCCTCGTTCCTTGCGCGCACTGTGAACAATTAGTGGTGCTAAAACAGCAAGTACTTTCTCGCGCATATTTTCACGCAAAATTATGCGAAAAGTACTCAGATTTTTGAAAAAATTTACATGACCTTATTTCAAAATCTATCTTTAAGAAACAGATTTCATGGTGGGAACAAATCTCTATCTTTAATATTTGAGTCGCAAAAAGATGCCGAACAAATTTTGAACTTTTGCAATTTTCGAAAAATTAGGGTTTTCAATGAACATGAGACTCTTATTCTATTCTTCTATTCTCTTAAAAGTTCTTCACACTATGCAAAAAAATCAAAAACGATGGACCCATTGTTTTGAAAATTTTGAAAATGATCAGGTGCTTCATGTAAAGTATCGGTTATTAATATTAATAAAACGGTTTTATTAAGGTTATATCGAGCGTCCGCGGCGTCAGCCGGATCGATTGGGAATATCAATTTTGGAGAAAATCGGCTGAATGGTTTAGTCGCTAGTGTTCACAGACGGACGGACATACGGAGAGACTAACGTTTTGTCGTCACTCGAGGTTTCGGCATCATGGACCCACAAAACATGTATTCTGACTACGCCATGTGTTGGAAGATTTCTTTTCTAAATTAAAAACCTGGATTTATCCACTTTTTCATTACCAGGGCTCTGTAATAAGAGTTTTTCTGCCAAAAGTCTCCGTTTTCCGGCGTACGATTACATAACTTTCTCTCTACCCCGTAGCTATAAAGAAAAACGTAGAGAAAACTGGTAGAGCAATCTAGCGATCGGTTGTTTTCTGTAGTTTCTCCGATAACACGAGGCGAATTCCAGAGCAGTAACTTACCAAACGGTGGGAAGAGGAAGGACAAGACGCAATCCTTCCTTCCTCTTCCTTGTCCTATCCCGACACCTTACTTACTTACTTACACACACACACACAATTACTTGAACTACGTTACCACTCACGTCGGGAGACCAGTCAGAAACTTAGAGCCTTGTTGCACCAGCAAGGCAGTTCCTCGTTGGTTGGACATACCTGGATGAGGAAAACCTGCGTTTTCATCGTGTCCACCATTCTCAGTGACCTTCTCCTTAGAACACATTCTCTAGAATTAAATATTTTGCAGCAATTACGCCCGTTCCTGCCTTTCCTAGTATTCCCGACATCCTCACCATTCCCTGTATGCTGACAATTCATCGAATCTTTCACCTCCCCTTTTCCCCCGTCCTTCCTATCCATTCACCATTCTCTTCAATCCACACCCTCCCATGCCCGCCTCATCTATTCTTCTACACTCCATTTGCAACAACATTGCCCACAGGTCTGTTTCACACATTATTCACAACCTTCTAAACCTATTTGTTTTCATTTGTTTCCCTCTGACCCGCCTCTTTCTGTCTGTACAGTACACATCATCACTCGCGGGTCCTCGACACATCTACCCTCTTATCTTCTGTACCTACTATCGCCTTCATCCTCGACCATTACCGCGGTATGAACTTGCTACGCTCACTGGTTAACGCTCCCTTTTATTCACGACGCACAACGATCTCGCTGGACTCCTTCCGTTCGTTTCCCTCCGTTCCGAATGGCTCTGCCTCGCTTACGCCTCTAGAGTTACTCTCGCAGCCTTCTACCTCTTTTAGAATCGCTTGTGCTTGGTCCGTTACCATAGAGGGTACGGTCACGGTCATAATGTACGCATCGTCATGACACTCTACCTTCTTCCTCCTCCTCCTTGCCTCACCACAATCTTGCCTCCGTCTCATGTCCCTCCGCCTTATTCTGATTGTTCTCCACCTAAACGAACGTTCAGACCTTCGATGTCTATTCCGTGCCGAACTATATGCCGTTCCCTGTCCCGCCTCCGCCTGAGTCCCAACCCCGATGCCCGCCCCAGCCCTCACTCCAGCCTCTGCCCCAGACCCAGTGCTTGCATGCCCCCGCCACCACCACCACTTCAATCCCCGCCCCGCCCCCGCCGCCACGACCACAACTACCATCACCGCCGTCGCCAATCCCACCCTTTCTACCACCTCCGCATTTGCCTCCTTGGCTGCTGCCTTCTCCGAATCCCTCGCCGCTCTCCCGGCCTCCACCAGAAAACCGCCCCCGCCCTCACCACTGCTATCGCTCGCCCCGTGCCCATTACCACCTCCGCGTTTGACGCCTTGGCTGCTGCCACCACTAACTCCCACCGCCAATATTCCGGCCTCCTCCACAATCCCTCCGTCGGCCCTCTGCCCCCGCTCACGCCACAGCAACCACCCCCGTCCCCGTCCATGCCCCCGGCAAAGCCCTCATCTCTTTCTGCTTTCTCCGAATTCGTCGCCACTCTTCCGGCCTCCACCCATACTCCGCCAGCAACACCGCCGCTGCCCCCGCCTGCGCCACCGCTCCCACCACCGTCCCCGGCCACGCCTCAGCCTCCGCTTCCGCCTCAGCCCCCGCCCCCGCTTCAGCCCCGCCACCGCTACCACTCCCGCCACCACTCCCGCCACCGCCACCGCCCCGCCCCCGCCCTCACCCCGGCATTTGTCTCTTTGGTTTCTGTCTTCTCCGAATCCGTCGCCACTCTTCCGGCCTCCACCTGTTCTCCGCTACCACCACCGCTGCTGCCTCCACCTCCGCCCCGGGCCCCGGTCCCCGCCCCCGCCACTCCTCCCCCCACCGTCCCTACCCCGCCACCGCCCTCGCCCCCGCGTTTGTGTCCTTGGTTTCTGCCTTCTCCGAATCCGTCGCCACTCTCCCGGTGTCCACCCGTCCACCGCCCCCGCCACAGCCTCCTTCGGCACCGCCGCCGCGCCGCGCCGCGCCGCTGCAGCCGCCGGCGGCGCCCCCCGCCACGCCGGTCGGCGCCGTCTGGTCGCCGGGCACGCGCGCGCGCCGTGTCGAGTGACGCCGTTCTGCTGCCTCGGGTTGCCTAGAGCTGCGCCGCGCGGCGTCACGACGACGCCCGAAACGCCACTGCGCACAAACTGCACTCGCGTGAAACGCGACACTGCGCCGCCCCGGTGCACCTGCACTCGCCTGCGCTGCACGGGCGATGGAATTTAACAGGACTCGGTGGGAGAGTTTCGAGCTCAGCTGCGCTTCCCGGGGAATTAGATGAAACGGTAGAATTTTTCCGAGTTCTTCGGGTGTGTCTGATCGCACACTCTTACACAAGAGGGTTTCCACTCGTTCAGAAGGTAGAAAACAAACATATGGACTACAAAAATGTAAATATTGAATGAATGTTATGTTCTTCGTTTTGGGCCATATCCCTAATGGTACATTGGCGGCCAAAAAGAAACGTTTGTGTAATTGATATTGTATTATGACTATTTGTAGTGCCTCTGACCGAGAGGTCCTAGGTTCGAGTCCCAACGGTAGCAAGATTTTCGACACCAGCCTATCATCTAGGTCGAATTCTGTCGCTGTCTGGAGGAGAATTCTAGCAGCCGGCTGCTCTGATCGGTAATTTTACGTGGTTTCTACGATCAGCACCTTCTGAATGCCGGAGCACGACCCAAACAAACGGGTCATGGACCGCGCGCGATCTTTCCTTCCACTTTCTTGTCATCTCCTCACCCCTTACTTGCACACACACACTATCTTGCACTACACGATCAAACATGTCGGAAGGCCAGATGGGAGCTTAGAGCTTCTCATGGTTGGGACAGTGCATCGCTGTGGGAGATACCTGGTTGGGGAAAACCTGCTAGCCTACGCTAGGTCAGCGCCGGATCTCCGCCCAGCGGGTGAAGATCACCGTCTCCTCATGTCACCGTCACCGTCAAGAAACATGTAGAACATTTACGGGACTAATGACCTTAGCATTTCACACATTCGGAATCACTAACAATCAGTCAATCTATTTTGACTTTATTAAAACAGACACTGACATTTTATAAAAAACAGTTTATATATTTCAGTGTGTTTCAGTAACATCAGAATACTATTCCAATTTCACAAGACAAAAGAAGTTGGCATATTCCTTCAAATACTATACGTATGTCTTTTCACGACAATTGTGACTAATAATTACAATGGTTATAAAAGGTTATTGTATCTCGCTTGAATGTAAATCATTATTGTAAATCATTATTTTGCTCGTTGTAAATCATTATTTTAAAGTTAAAAATATTTGTACGTCAAGTCCACGATAAAAAAACAATAGTAACACTCAACCTTGTGGATTAAATATTGCAAATTCATAATTCTGTAGATCTATCAGAACTTGAAAATCGGTTTATGTAGATGTATTAAAGGTACATGCTGAGATTCATGGTTATGAAGGGCACTCACATAACCTCTTTTGTCATAATTATTGTTTTGCCTTTTTTCACATCACCCACTCTGTGTTCACTAATGAGTGCAATTGGTATTCAATTACATTGAAAAAGGAATCAATAAAATATTACATTTCTGTGAAAACAGTACTTTTCTCACGGTTCGAGTTTGAGAATTGTTCTCGCTTCTTTAACGACTCCTTAGACTCGCAAATACCAATTAGAAAAATAAAATGAACTTTAAAACTTTTCTCTTTATTAGCAGATACCTAAACATACTATGAACAGTACATGCTCGAAACTAAATTTTGAATCAATGAAGGAGACACTCTCGTTCATATTCAAAAAGTAAGAGGTAAACATTCAGATACTCTTTTCCCTAAACAATCTAAAAGGTCTCCCACATCCGGAAAGAAACCAAACAATAATCTCACAAACGTCCTCTAGTGCAGTCGGTGTTCCGCGGGTTTCGGGTCTCGAACTGTTCTCGCTCTTTCAACGATGCGCGGGCGACGCAATACTTGAAATTCCTATTTCGCTTCCTTCCGCACGGAGCGGGCGCGCGAGCGCACTGGATACCGTGAAGCCGACGCGATAGAGCCGTGAATAGCCAAGACGCCCGCTTCTGTATCGAGCGGGCCGGCATTTTATTCCGACGCTTCCTCCGCGCCCCGCCACATCTGGAATGCACCACCAGAGCTGCCCGTTGTCCTGCGACACGACACTACGCGGCGAGGCGACGCGAAGCGAGACGCGACGACGTCTGAGACGACAGCTTACTCTTCTTTTTTTTTTATTTCTTTGTTGTTGTTTTTTTTGTTTGTCTTCGTCTGTCTTCTTTTTTTTCGTCGCGTAACCCTGCAGGAGGCCTTGCGGCGGTTTGCACGCTTGGTGCAGACGTATGAACGTGCAGATATACACATTTTACACGCGTGCCTGTCTGGCAGAAGCTCACCATATGTTGGGGCGTTTGAAAATTACGGTTGACATTCCAATGGGTCGTTAGAAATGAAGAATGTTGTTTTGAATATAACTGGGTTGGTTAAGTGATGGAATGGAAATATGTCCATGTTAGAATATAGGAGGAACTATTTTGCACCCATTGTAAGCAGTAAATGATTCAATACATGACGTTTCTCTTGCTGATGAATATGTTTATTGAACTTTCTGTTATAAACTAGAAATTGATTAAAATACAATATAGTATGTTTCTTTGAATGAGATTGAAGCTTTGCAAGTAATGCATTTTAACACCTCTAATGCATGAAGTAAACCTGCTGAAGACAAAACAATTTTCAAGATACTACAGATTTTAAAAATATATACGTATTCTCACAATTAGATCAGATGTTGCGAAGACAGGAAATACACACATTTCAAAATCCAAAGGAAGAAATATGAACCTCGAAGATTTGAGATCCTAAAATGTTCACAACACACGGGTTTTGACATATTAAATATGATATCTGATTTTCATTTTTTGTTTGTAGGATGGTCGTTGGAGCCTATCACATTTTAAGAAGATAAACTCAATCTCGATTATATGGGGAATACAACATTCCATGTGTATTAGCACAAACCGAAGCAATTTCTGCGCTGTGTTATAATAACGTGTCGTTCATACGCAATATAAATAACCATCGCCATTTTATTTCGCCAGAGTGGAATTAAGTAATTAAACGAAATTGTGAGGCGTACAGCGATTCCACGCGTTTTTGTGAAATTAGTTTTCAGTCGTGTATATTTCTGCATCATATTCAAACGCTCATTGGTCGAAAACCTCTCATGTTACGAATTATTACAATCGTTTTACGTCCTCGCGATTTGCAATGTATGCGATAACGGAATTCGCGATGGGGATATAACATTTTTTTCATACGAATCGGATATGGTCGAGGGATATGAATGTGTGAATGAGGATCATCTTGTAATAATTCGTCGCAAGATGGCGAGTACTGAATTCAGCGTAATGCAATCGCTTTTTATTTTGTGTGTTTTGTGTATATGAATGTGTGAATGAGGATCATCTTGTAATAATTCGTCGCAAGATGGCGAGTACTGAATTCAGCGTAATGCAATCGCTTTTTATTTTGTGTGTAAAAATACCTGTAATATGAAATGTGCACCAATTCCACCAATAGTCCCCACGTCCATTCTCAATATTCTTTTTCTTCTTTTATTTTCACAACGTGAATTGAGGTTGTCAGAACATGCTCTCTTTTTGAAAATGATTAATTGAATGGTTGCTGATGTCTCCAGCATCACCGCATGAAATTATTTCGGTTTGAAGTACATTCTATGAATAAAACAGTTAATTATTTAATCAACCTGGAAACACGCAACAACAGCAACGTAAAAATAAGTACATGTATGAATTAAAATTACGTTTAATTTACAAAACACGGTTTAAACTTTTAGCACTCTAATCGATATTTTGCCATTGCTGATGTTATTTTGTAAAAAGTTGTAGTTGTTAAGTTGCTTTAGAGAAGGAAATGTATGAAAAAGCGCGAAAATATAGTTGTTAAATCATCAATTCTCAAGATTTGCCATATGCGCCATTATCTGAATTCAGTTCGAAATCTGCATAACGAGGCGTGATCCCTGATCTAGACACTGGCCACCGCGACGAAAGCGAATACGTCATCATCTTCCTTTATTGCGCTGTGTAGTTATTTACGGACCCAGCAAACACAATTTATTATATCTTGGGTGCGCGCGCGCCTTTGTGAAAAACGAGCGTTGAGACGAGCGGGTCCGCGAGCTGCAAGCGAGCGGCAGGGGGGGGGAGGATGGCGGGTGAGACGGCAGAGTGCGGAGCTGCGAGCTCAGAGACCTCGGTTTGTGTACAGTGCATTACACGGTCGGCTGTCCGCGACGCTGCCGCTCTCTGTTGACACGCGCGTGTGCGCCGCAGCTCGTCGCCGCTCTCGCGTCCTCGCTTTCCCGTCCTCATCATCCTCTTCCCTATCCTTACCCCGTCCTCACCCCCGTCCTAGCCCCCGTCCTCTCCCCGTCCTCGCCAACGTCATCCCCCCCGTCCTCGCTCCCTTCCTCCTCCCCGTCCTCGCCACCCATCGTGGATATAATCCCTGTCCTCACCTTGCGTCCTCACCGTCCTTCCAAGCCGTCGTGACTAGCCTCCCTTTTTTTTCTCTTTCGTCCTTTTTTCATGAATAAATCTCGTAGACTTGGGCCATACGACCATGTGCACGCGAGGATCCCCGTTTCCGCTCCGAAGTGCGAGTCGTGAGGCGTGAGGCATGAGGACGCCTCGTCGCTGCCGCGCCCGGCGAGATACTGGCGCGGAAGAAGCGGTCCCGATTTGCATCGCGAAATCGGGTTCCGCTCCTTCATTATCGGACGGGAGGAGGTGGAGGTGGAGGACGCGATGGCGTGGGAGGTCGGCGTGAAAGCAGAGGCGAAATTTGCCTACGAGTGCGTCATACGTATGTAACGAGGTTGACGTGCATGAGCAGCTGGATTTTGAGTGACCTGCAGGAGGCATGTTAGAGGTCTTATCGAGGTAATAACGTTGTTAACAGTAGTCACGAGTAACAGAATGGCTCTACAGTAGTCATTTGATCAATGTACAAAAAAGGTCGGGTAATCAGATGAACATAGAAGAGTGAATAAAACCCCTAATAAATGATTAAATGTTAACTAAAATGTTATAGTATTCGCATTTATTATGTATATTATATTTTTTTTCAATTTATTTTCCTCTGTTTGACATTTGGTATCCTTCAGGGTGATGAACATGGACATAAGAATTATGGACATACTTTAGGATCTCGATGAAAGATAAATATCAGCAATGTATAATTGAACTAATAATAAAGATAATTACAATTTATTTTTTACAGATACAGTATTGCTTGTTATTGCCATCAATACGGAGCTCAATTTACAAGGAACAACTTACCTGGATCGAAAGACCGTGGTTACGACGGAGATATGAAAACAGAGTAAGGATGGTTCACGTTTTCTTACGGAGGGAATTATGATAGGAAATAATGGGAGGGAAGAATGAAAAGACAATCCAAGTCAGGTTAACTTCTAGTTAATTAGTAAATCAATCAATCAATCAATATTAAAATCGGGTCAAAAATAAAATGTAGTGTGTACCAGGGGCGTTATCTCGTTCTAATGATCGAATCACGACAAAAAACCGACAGTCCGTGGTCCGATGGCCTTGATGCATAAATAACTACAGAAATGAACTTTAGGTAATGGATTGATATTGTAAATTTTGTTGATTGTTTGAGAAATTTGATTAAAAAATAGTAAAAATGTAAAAGATTTAAAGATTAAGACCATTAAAATTTTATAAATTGAGGAGGTTTGAATATGTATAGTACGTATTGACACACATACACACACACACACACACATACATTCTTACATATACACGTACATACACGTTCAAAATACACTGTACTATTAAATTGAAGTACTACAACAATGTACAATGGTCAACATCGAAACGGAATTGAGAATTCGATTATATATAACATAAATATTTATAATACCACCATTGTATGGAATAATGAATCTGTCAAATATTAGGCGTACTTTAAGAAAAAAGATTAACCTTGAAACCACATATTTTGTCAATTATAAATAAGAAATCCGAAAAACTCATTAAACTATACCCCTTTATTAACATAAAATCTTCGTAAAATTTTAATTTCAAATATTATTATTCAAATCTATAATATTACCATCTTTAACTAATGCATGTCTAATTTGGATCAATACTGCAGCTACAACAATAGAGAAATTACAAGTTGTGCAAAATAAATGCCTTTGGTGGATACTCCACGCCCCATGGTTTGTACCAAATTCCCAAATTCGTAGAGAATTATATGTAGATTAAATTAAAAATTATATATTGAAAATACCTTAATTTGTTTTTCTCTTTACTTAAGTTTTCTTTTCTAACTCGAAAATTTAATTTAGGCTGTATTGTTAAGATCCCAAGCAGAATCAGATCTAAATTTCTTTTTAGTGCGTATAATAATAATGATAATTATTATTATTATTGATACCCAGAGAAATAATTCAGTAATCTTGTTCTGCTTTTTTCTCTGTTTCTTTCAAATAATCACTAAGCTTGTTTGTTTTGTGACTTGCTTGTAGTGTAGGCAATATTAAAATGTTTAATGAAACATGAAGTTCCTCCAAAAGTCTGGGAAATATAAGGCAGAAATCATCTGAGATTAAAATCTCTCTTGTTTGCATCTTTGTCTGCAAAACCTCATCTCAATAAGCTTTTATCACGCATGCCAACTGCGGCTATTTCCCGCATAAAAGATCTAATCCGTCAAAAATTTGTATTACAAATAACTCTCCTCAATTCTTCTAAATGTCCCTTATCTTCCTTAAAGCAAGAAGTCGTTCTTAAAGTAAGAGACATATCGGGGGTCCTTTCTAGGTCAGCTTCAGCGGCAACCTCCATTTATATTATTAGTGCATACATCAAATCTGCGTAATAGACCCATAACTCGAGTTTGCGAGCCAACACGAAATTTCGATTTAGTGAAGCAGTAACGTAATTCCAAATAGGACCTCGTAACGCTGCATGAATTTCAATATTTGTCAAGTAAAGTGCGCGTGTTTGTATTCTCAGCAGACGTTCGCGGTAGCTAAGTTCCTTCGAGAGACCAAAGTTTCTTGGTGTCTCGATGAGAATGACAGAGGAGCAACGATCGTTGAAATGAGGTCATGGATGGCAATCCATTTAAAGAAAATCAAATTGTCTTAAAAAGACAACATTGCGACATTGGTGACATGAGGATTAGCGTATTGGGCTGTTTTACATTAGTTTGGGTATTCAAACAAAATTGAAGACAATTCTGAAGGGCGAAAAAATTCTCCTTACACCTTTCTTTGAAGGGTGTAAGGTCCAGACTCCACCTTTCTTCTCATTACTACCGAAGGCTTACTATATCCGAGCTCATTATAACGGGAGTCGATTGTAGTACGCTCCAATGTCGTCTTGTTCCGTGTTCAGTCCTAAAACAACCAACTTAATTATTATCATTGATGCGATGTTCAACATTCAGATCTTCTGCGTTTTGTGCGGCATCGAGAGGAAAATAATTCATTATGACTCTTATAGAAAAATAAATAATGTTGTGAAACGCTGGGCCTCGTTCTTACGATTTCGATATCGAAATAGTACCGCGAAGAAACGAACGTCCATGTTATGTATAAATATTGTGGAAAAATGACCGTGTAAAATGGGCTTAATATTACATTTGATCACAAAAATTGGAACTTTATATTTTAACGTCACAAGACGTTCTTATTTTCTTTTTAAATGCCATTTTCTTAGCATTACATCCATACCGAGATATGTAGTCAAATTTGAAAAATAAACTTGTGACTATAATTCCATTCTCAACGTCCACCTCTTTCTCGGAATTTCCATATCCTTTCTGACGATCAAACATTTATCACATACAATAATGTTACAATTTCAGAAATGAAGATCTTAACGACGATTATTCATTCACTTATCTTTCGGAGTAGGGCTACAGCATTGCGCAATTTCAGAAACGGTTTCTCGTGTTTTGGGAAATGAAAAAATACCCTACTCCTTGACATATAAGACATATATTTGCCAGATTTGAGATGAATACAATTACAATTGGCCATTTTATTGTGTTGTAATTACACAGCCACGCGTCAAAAAAAAACCTTCCAGCTTTTAACCTATACCAGGAAGGTTACTAAAAGACACTGTAATAGAATATTGAATAAATGTAGACTAAGCGGACACGTAAGAGCAGGAACAATTGAAACACTGATATATGGTTCTCAAAAATATTATCGCTTTTTCTTTCCGATTTTTCTTCCCGTTTCTCCATACTGGTCAATCATAAACTCATCTCTCTATCATGACACATCTATCTTAGAAGGCGGTATACATTGATCGCTACGTCCAAGTCCAATAAACCGCAAATAAACTATTACATAACCTTGTATGAAGAAAAGTTCCATTAATTAAAGACAATCATATCATATGAGATTAAATATATATTATGTAGGGTAACTTCAACTTCGTTCTTCAATATTGTATTAAATATATTTAATTTCATATGATATGATTGTCTTTAATTAATGGAACTTTTCTTGATACAATGAAGAATAGACAATCAATAAAAACGTAATTATAACATAACCTCTTTGATTTTATCATGGCTTTCAGTTATTGTCAATATTTGCAACATTTTGGAACTCTATTGAACATAATTTCATTGGTGAATGAGTACAACTCGTGCTTTGGAAATTCTCAGATAAATCCCCTCCTCTCTTCGTGAATCAGTGATTTATCGACAATTTTCAAAGCAGTCATGGTATTACTTATGATACACAAAGGCAAGCTAACAAACTCATAAACCCATCTTTATGTGCTTACCTTGCATTCCAAAGTCAGAAACATAACAAAAACCCCTAAAATAAAAATACAAAATGAAAAAAACATTTTGAGAGTTTTGCTGACGAGCGAGGCCCGAGCGATCCGCCGCTTGCTCCGGGAGGCGAAGTTGGGACTTGTCACTGGCGGCCGAGGGGCGTGGGCGACGAGGGCGGTGATGCGGCGCGGGCAGGCCATCCATCCAGCGCGATGACGCGAGGCACGCCCTCCGGAGCACGCGTGCCAGATAAGCGAGCGCCCGCGGGGAATGGGCGTGCGCGTGCACCGGAGGCGGCGGCCGCGCCGCGGGGGTTCCCCGCTTCGGAAGCGCGCCCTTTGTCGTTATTGTTCCGTGCCTTTTGTTTTCGTTTTGGTTTTCCCTATTTGAGGGAGGCGGACGTTTAAGGCACGTTGAGGTGATGGACGGAAATCTTGCTGTTGAAAGAAAAAAAAAGAAAGAAAAGATTTTTGCTTCACTAGATTCAAGAATACACGACTTATCAGTCATAGGGGTTTTATGTAGAGAACCAAAAAAATAAAAATATATATATATGCGCTTCAAACTCGAAGGATCGCAAAATAAGCCAGATCGATAGAGGAATATCAGTTTTGGCTAGAATTCTATGTGTGGGTAATCTTGTCATCAGAAGTGCGCATTGGTCGTTAGTGTTCCTTCATTTTGTTTTCGTTTCTGTTTTCCCCATTTTGGGAGGCGGGCTTTTAAGGCACGTTTAGTGATGAACGGAAATATCTCTGTTGAAGGTAAAAACGTGCTTTTTTACTCAACAGATGCAGGACTGCATGAATGATGTCGTAGGAGTTTCATATAGAGAATCTCCCAAAATTAAAGTGTGCCTTTCAAATTCGACGCGTCGCGACATACGATAAGCCAGTTTGGTAGGGAAATATCAGTTTGGGTGAGAATTCTATGTATGGCGAATCCCCGCATCGGGAGCATACACTTTGTCGTTATTATTCCTTCCCTTTTGTTAGGTGATGGACGGAAATCCTTTTGTTGAAGGTAGACAGACAGACAAAAGGATTGCAAAAAAAATCCAGCAAACAAGGACCCAGAAAATGGGAATTGTGACTACTATATATTCTAGAAAGTAATTTAATGCACTTTGGAGCAAGACAAAACATCATTTTTGATATTAGAGAAACAAAACAGACTTTTCCCATAAAAAATCGGCACTTTTTACTGCAGCATCGCATTACTATCTCCATTCTAAGTGTAAGAGAACGTAAAATTATTGTAGGTCGAGGAAACAAAATCCTTCCCAGACGGAACGAAAGTTATTGAAGGAGTGGTCTAGTATACGAGTAGATTCTAGGAAATAAAACTGAAGATACTAAATCACCATCATTGTTATTCTTAAGTGAAATTAAACCAGGTTGGGCAGTTCCTACTGCGAATCTAAAAAAACGGCCGTTTTAAATTTTGATTGGGCTCAAAAACAACTAATTCCTTAAGGAAACGAGAGAATAAAAAATTAAAATTCTTAGCATCTGCACTTTATATTCGAAACAGAGACAGATGTTTAACCCCCAAACCAGAACCTAGCAACTCCGCGATAGCTTCCATCATGCCTTCGATTATTAGATTTGCCTTCTGTATTTTTGTTTCCATTCCAATCCCAATGAGAATCATTATTGCCTTTATTCCAACATGATCACCATATTACTGATTTACTTTCATGTCTCGTGACTTCCTCTGTTCCCTTCATTACCTCCGGTTCCGCGGCGACTGATGTGTCGTCCCCGGTGCCTCCTAAACGCCCACTACCAGGCTGCCCTTTCAAGGCGCAGCCTTTCGCTTCCTTTTGTGCGGTCGGGGGCTCAAACCCAAAGGCGCTGGGCAAACCCTTCCTCCTACCCGCTTCCTCCTCTCGCGGCTGCCGTTGGCCCCTCAGGTTACAAAGTCCGATCTCAAAGGCGCCAGGACGGCGCAGAATTAATTTTCTGAACTTGCCGAGCGAAATCGCGTAACTAGATGGTAAAAATCTCGATATTATCCTTATGAGCTCGACTTAATCATATCTTTGATCTCTTGGTCTAATCTAGAACACTCGAAGCCCATTTTTTGCCGCACGGAAAGTTACGATGTTGTAGATTGAAGAACGTCATATAATAAAAAGTTCATTAAACATTTTCAACTAATTGTAAAAGAAATAAAAGGCTTAAAGGAAAAGAGAAAGGTTTATTAACGAAGCATAATTCAAAAAACCATGATATTTTTAATATAACTAAATGTTATGGAACAATAATTTATTTCCCTAATATCAAAGAAAAAATAATAAATAAATCAATACAAATTAGTAATTATTTCTACTTTAAGCGTTAATGTTAATATATCCAATTTTAAATAGAAATAATAATGCAATGAATTGAAGGAGAGACGGGAGAATACACATGGATTCTCTTTCACTAGATAGCATTTTCAATATGCACAAATCGGTACATTCGGAAACAGGCAAACCACTTCGAACGTACCAGCTTGTGTATTATATCGTTTTAACAGCTCATCGATTTCATTTAAATTCACATTTAGTTATGCAAACTGGTCTTCTTTTACAATTGCACGATATTTATGTGCAATACAATCTCGCGCACTGCTGAGTCATGAGAAATAATCTTCCGCATCTGTGAATCGCCATTTTCGCCAACTAAGCTCTATTACGTTCCCCGCAACGATGATTCTTGTATGTGCAAGCTCCTCTTGGCATTAAGGCAAAGAAATTTCTTCTCTTTTCTGAGAATTTACAATCTGTTTCGTGCCATATCTCAGAATATGGTTCTGCAATTGAAGACCGAGTGCCGCATTCCGCAGTAAATCAGAATGTAAGAGATTCATTTTGCCACTAGATTTCTGTTTTCCTTTCTGCTAAGTTGTTTTTTTCTCTTTATTCCCTCATTTCGTCTTTGAACCCTCCTTCTTCATCGCATGCTACGAACCACTCGTTCTCTCTCTTGTCGTTTACATTTGCTGAAACAATTCTCAACTTTAGTTTTTGGCTCCGAGTTTTAAATGTCTCTTATGCGAAAAAAGAGAAGAAGAATAAATTATTCAGAAAATATGAAATAGCAGTTTGATTACAAGCATCCATGCTTTTAAAACTTCGTCTTGCTCAACGTCCTTTTAGTGTTACAAATGGGATTTCCAGTCATGAAGAAAAAAAGAGCTATTAGCAGATAAAATTATGCGACTCCAACGCATGTAAGACTCTCCTTTTCAAGAAAATAGGCTTTGTCGATAAGAACATTTTAAAAGCACTCTCTGATATAAATGTGATGTAGTGAAGTTTGTATCATAAGCATTCTTGTAGGAAAACTAAATATTTAAACTTCCCTCTTTTTTACTGCATCTTTGGAAAAGTTATTTTATTTTCATTTTTTAATACAAGAGAAATGTTTTCTGAAACGTTTTCTTTCTATTCCATTCACGTCATCCTTAAAACGTTATACAATCTTTAAAAATGTATTAATAAAATGTATGATAAAAATTAGTGACAGTTAACTTCTTAAAAAATAATTTTAGGTCTTATTATTATAGCTAGATCTCAGTAACTTAGATATTAAGAGCTTTCATTTTAGTTCTGTATTATGAGCTTGTAAAGAATCTATATGAATAACCCAATGAATCCCACCACAAAAACTTAATACGAGCAAAATTTAATAGTTTCATCAAATGTAAAAAGTACATAAAAATATACTAATTATCGAATCATGGAAATTTATACAATAATGTCTTGATTATTACTGTGTTGTTTTAAGAACACTTACGACGTTGGACGATTTCATGCTACTCACTAAATTTTCATAATTTCACCAGTGACGTGCAGCCATGATCCACAAGTACGCAACTCAATGTTTATTCTCCACATCTCACGAACCCTTGAACAACTTACGCAGTACGTGAAGCGGTTGTCCAAACACAACAAACCTCCACATCCCAAACACGTGCAGAATCCTACTTCAACTCGCGCACGCTACTTAGCATTACATCTCGCACCCACTCGAGTGCCCCAAGCGATCGCTCCGCCTCGCATTGGCAACTCCCCGCCGTGCGCTCCTCGCCTGCGATGCGTTGCTCCGATTGGTCCGGAGCGCAACGGCGGGCACAGTGGGGCCAAACACCGAAAGGCGGGACAAAATTCAATAAATTAATTTGTTATATAAGACTAGAAAAGATACGATATTGAAATTCTATATAACAATGTAGTCCTATACAGGAGTGAAAATTGGATTCTCTCTCAAAAAGAAAAATTAAATATTCAAGATAAGGAGATGAAATTTTTAAGGAGAGTCAAAGGTTGTACTTTGCTAGATAAACAAAGAAATGAAGACATAAGAAAATAATTAAATATATTTAACTTAAATGATTCCATACAACTATGTAAACAAGACTGGAAAAACATTTAGAAAGAATGGAGCATAATAGGCTACCTAAACAGGAATAGCGTTACAACCCAACAGAAAGGAGTGTAGGAAGACCACGTAGAAGATGGTTTGATGTGTGAAGACGGAACAGGCAGCCGTCTAATCCTTGAAGTGAAGATGAAGAAGAAAGAAGATTGATGGAATTTCTTAGAACTTTTTTCTCTAGGGCCTTTTACAGCCGACAGCCGGTAACTCTTTACGTCCCAATAGGATACATATTCGACCTACACTAGACACTTGCGGGCTCCTCTAATCTGGCTCAGGAGAACGTGAGGCCCTTCGCGACAACACATGTATGAGAGACAAGAGACAAACAACTATCCCCAAGGTAGGACTCGAACCCTGATCCTTCTGACCGAAGCGCTGAGTCGGTACACGCTCTTAGCCTCATTGGCCATCCAGGTCGGCAGTTGTTTAGAATAATGTTCAGAATGTCACATTTAACATTTAGAAAAGGGTGTTGGCTTATACTTGTTCTTTTCCATCCACACAAATGTGATGCTCGTGTCGATAACATCTTAGCTAAATAAATACAAAGAAACACCTGTGCCTTAAAAAATGTGGCAATCTGTGTAACTTCGTTCGATTTTCACAATTGATTGAAATAACGATTAAGTGTTGAATGTTCTATTTATAATGTTTTGTTTTCAAATATGGAAAATGCAATAAATTAAGGCGAGTTTCTTACAGAAAAGTATGGAGGTGGTGGTCTTTGTAATATATGTAGCGAATTATTTTAAAAATTTGCCAAATTTCATTCAGCAGTTTGTCCTAATTTTTGCAAAAAAAAGTGGAGATGTCACTTTTGGATAATTTAGCCCTGCGTAAACAAGAAGTACGGAGGAATATTGCTTAAATACACCTCGTAAATTCGTAGAATTTTATCCGTGGTTCTATACGCCCCATTAAGGGCAAATACTTTATATTCACGGTAAAGAAAGCACTCTCGAATTATCCCCTTATTGGATTTGCCTTTTATTTCATTTTATATTTTCTTAATTTCAATTTCGGCGTCGTAAGGAGCACTAAACAGTGCGATTTTTATAACTTTACCCCTCATGTCCCTACAGCCACAATGCACACGGCATTTCGTGTCTCTCTCGTTCGTGCCGATACACGTCGCAAGCACTGATTGATACGGTCGCGATCATGCGATTTCTAGCGGCAAGACTGAAACAGACGCGAAATACTGTGACATACTCCATCGTGAAGACAGGCCTTGAGGGGTAAAGTTACAAAAATCGCACTACAAAAAAATCTTCTACAACCCTGTAGAGGATTTTTTTATAGTGCGATTTTTGTAATTTTACCCCTCATACAACTTCATACATGTTTCCATATTGTGACCAGGTTTTCGGGTTTCGGTCACAGTGTGCGCCTGTTCGGCGTACGCCCGCACCGCACCGCGCGCGCGCGCGCAGAATTCTGTTAGTTCCGCCAGCGGCCTATCAGCTGCGGCGAGGGGCCTTCTTTTGTCTGCGGGGCGGCTTCCGGCCCCCGCACGCGAGCGCGAGCGCAAGCAAGCGCGCGCGCCCAGGCGTGTATTCCACTTGCGCACTGTCAACCCCAAGTGGTACAGTGAACGACCTCCGCGCCGACGCCCCCGACGCCCAAGGAAGATACCCTGGAGACGTCTTCTGAAGTTTGTTTCTTTGCGTGGGATTACGCTGGTCTTTTAATAAACACTTTTGAACTGAACTGCCTCGGTAAAAAAATATATTTACGCTTGTTTCGATTGCCAGTGATTTGTTGTCAGTTTCAATTCTCAATGATTCCGGACGCATCAACTGCGAAGGTCTTTATGCCCATAAGTGTTGTGCATGCTTTTTCCTCGGGAGGTGGCGATGATCTTCCCCCACTGGATAGAGTGATCCGGCGCCGATCTACCGACTGCTAGAGGGGATTTCCCCAATCAGGTATCTCCCATCATCGGGGCACCGCCTCAGCCGGGACAGGTCTAAGCTCCCGAC
Source organism: Acheta domesticus (assembly GCA_031308135.1). NCBI lineage: Eukaryota > Metazoa > Arthropoda > Insecta > Orthoptera > Gryllidae > Acheta > Acheta domesticus. The sequence goes on along the minus strand of JAHLJT010008756.1, from coordinate 91,212,241 downwards.
CGCTCTTACGGCATGTGGGGTAGTGTAGTTCATGTTAGTATGTGTTTGAATAAGGGGTGAAGATATGGCAAGGAAGAGAAGGAAAGATCGTGCGCGGTCCTTGGACAGTTTGCTAAAGTTCTGCTCCGGCATTCGTCGGGTGATAATCGAAGAAACCACGAAAAACTACAGATCGGAGTTGTCGACCGGATTGTTTCGAAATATAGCTACGCAAACCTGCATTCTTTGTCAATCTTTTCATTTCGTTCTTCTATGTTTTCGTTTTTTGAAATCTTACTTTTGTTCTTTTGAAACCCTGTCTTCCTGATCCTTAACTTCAAACGCTAGTTGCTATCAGTGACACAGAGCTGCGGGTGGCTATCAAATACATACCTATCCCAGGTAGCAGACTTCTACGTTTCATGGATAGAAAAGTTGATCCCACGGTGTGAGAAAAGTTCTCGTAATAATAATAATAATAATAATAATAATAATAATAATAATAATAATAATAATAATAATAATGCTTATTATTATTTTTAAGCTAGTTTTAACAGTTCTAATGATTGTTTCTTGCACTCTAGGCGTCACTGCTTTTTATTCCGTCAGACATCTTCATTTTTCATTGTCGAATCGATGGTCTTCCAAGATTTTCTCAGCCTTCTTCGTTTTCTTCTTTCAAAAGGTATCATTCAAAGATCATTTTTAGTATTTTGTCGCCATGCATTCTCACTGTGATTATGTGAAAAAACAGTGCAACATGTGCTGTATCTACAGTTACGTTTCTCTGCTAAATTGTGTTTTCATTCTGTTGACGACCTACGGAAACCTCGTCTCAGGATGCGCCTCGTAGTTGTCCATAAAGAGCATTGATCCGAAGTGTTGGCTTTTCATTCATAGACCAGAAGCCGCAAGCGTAAACTTCCGAATTCCCTGCGAGACCCGCACCGGTTTACCAAGCGGGTCAGCAAAGAACATTCCGCAAACGGCCGACGGCGCGCCCCCTGACCTGCGACGCGGCCGGGGCAGCCCTCGCAGCAAACGCTCGACCGCAGACCGCGTCCCTCTGGCGCGGGGGGCGGGGCGGGGAGCAAGGCCGGGAAGACCCTCAGGGCACCAACGCACAGATTGCGGGCTCGCGCTAGTTCCGGGGCGAGGACGGGGCGAGGGCGGCGGCGGCGCGTGCATTGCCGAGGGCGGCGGGGGCGGAGAGCCGGTTGCGGCGGAAGCGCCAGAGCCGGAAGTCCCCCTCCGTTGCCACCGCCCAGCGCCGCCTTCGCGGCAGATGGGCGCCGGCCTTGCGAGAGGCGATGCGATGCGAGGCGGGGCGCTCGCCGTGACGAGGTGAGGCTCCGCTGCGGCCGCCTTCGCCGACTCCACAGCCTTCACTGCCGCCGCCGCCGCCTCCGCACCCGCGGCCGCCTCCGTCATCGCCTCCGACGCCGCCTTCGCTGATTCCGCCGTCTCCGCCTTCACTGATTCTGCCGTCTCCGCCGCCGCCTTCGCCGACTCTCCCGCCTCTGCCGCCTTTTCCGCCTCCGCCGCCTTCAGATCCTTCAGCACCGCCGTCGCCTCCGCCGCCGCCTCCGTCGCCGCCTCCGCCGCCGCCTCCGCCGCCACCGCCGCCGCCTCCGCCGCCACCGCCTCCACCGTCAGCCGCCTCCGCCGTCTCCGCCGCCTCCGCCGCCTCTGCCGCCTCCGCCGCCTCCGCCGCCTCCGCCGCCTCCGCCGCCACCGCCTCCGCCGCCGCCGCCGCCTCCGCCGCCTCCGCCGCCTCCGCCGCCTCGGCGCGTCCGACGCGCTTGCTGCGCGCGAGCCAGCGGCTCGTCCCGCAGCCACTAGGCTTTCCTGTGGCTCACAACGCCAACGCTGAGAGAGAATTTCTTTTGCCACGAAAGAATTGAACTATCTGTTGGTTTGAAACGAGGTGTGTCTAATGGGAAAGCCCTAAGTGATCTCATGAATGAACATTCTAGTTTCGTATGATGATTTGTAGCATAGTTTCTTCTAAAAATATCTACAAAAGATTTTTTAATGATGTGCGCGCAAAAATATACATTTTTCTTCTTTAATTTGTCGAACCCCTTATTTCTTTAACATTATTATAACACATTTGTTCGAATTTGGAGGGCTTTCAAGAGGCCCAGAGACCAGAGAGAAAAGGAATGATCTTGAGAGGACCTGCAGAGATGTCGCTTTGTCCACCATTGTATTGATGAAGGTTTAGTCACGTAACTTTAGCATCTCCTATAGTTTTTGAATGGTTGAAGTTATTGCAATGGAATTTTGACGAAAGTTCATGAGGGAATGGGGCTAATTGATGCATGTGTATTCCGTTAGACACGAGTTGCAAACAATCAAAATGACTCAAGAAAATGCTTAACTAACAGATGAGAGTATGTACATCATTGGTTCTTTTCACGCTCATCATGATAGACTAAAAAATATGTGTAATTTCACTTGAAGAAAAAGTTATCTCAATATCTCAAAAAATGCAAATGATAAAATAGAAATAAATACGTGTATCAATTAGCTCCATTCCCTCATGCACTTACGTCAAAACTGCATTGCAATAACTTCAACCGTTCAAAAACTGCAGGAGATGCTAAAGTTACGTGACTCACTCTGTATAAACGGAGTTCATACCGTGTGTTGGTGACGTACCTTTCAAAATAAATAAAAGAAGTAATTTCAATTATAAACATAAGCGCCATATTTCATAATTTTAATCAATACAGTTTTAAACTAGTTGTGCACACATACAACAGCACATTGTCGCATTATTTCTAACGTGTGCGCCGTGTCACAATACTTCATGAACCCGAAAAAGTGTTTCCAACCAGCAATGTTTTTCGATATTGTCTTCCTCCAAGCATCCTTCTCGCCTTCTCCTGCGCATGCACATTCACCTCTACATTCTCCTTCTTCACCCCTCTCCTGCATGCCGAACGATGCGCTCGCTGAACGCGACCTAGCAAGCCGCAATGCCATGCAGTCGCCGTTGGCCTCAAGCGGTACATGGAAAAAAATAAATGGCGCAAAATAACTGCCAACTTCTATTGCAGTACAGATGCGTTGCGCGTACCTCTGCTATCCTGTTTGTATTTCAATGTATTGGCTGTCAGTCAAATATGCAGTTACCGAGCTATACTTCCAATGAAAATATTCCATGCGGAAATGATTCCAAACTGGTTCCAATGACGAAACGCTCAGTAAGTCTGCGACGACGAATATACACTGACAAAATACGACTCACTGAATTATTGAGGTAACGTATACAGGCAACTAAGTCACTTTTATTTCAGTATTTACCGTCATCATTTCAATTTCTAATTACATCGCAGTGAAAAAATTTCCTCACTATTTCTTATACTGTGTTCAACGAATCATTCGCTTGTCAGACCTTTAGAATTGAGTCGTCTAATATATTTCTGTACCCTTGTGAAGAACCTGATTTCTACGATTCAGATTAGAATCTTATTTTATTTTTGGTCGCCTCTGATCTCCCTTGGAAACTCTACTCCTCACAATATGTGTCACTGGTTTATCTAATGTTTCATCGTTATGCTCAGTGAATTCGAAGGCATCGTGACCGAATGGCTGTTGTACACGCTTTGTCTCTCAAATAAACTCCACTAACGTACGTTCGACCAAGAAGTTAACAAAATGATATGTCGCCCTCTAGTATGTACGCACCTGGACACCATCCAATCACATCGTTATATCTCATCTGGATACTTCTCATATGCTGCTTCCACATTGCAACTTCGTCCGCACTTTCCTTATATATTGTAATTGGACTCCTCGGTTTGTCTCAATTTCTTGTTTCTTCCTCATGACACTCTACTTGTCTCTTATTGCTCTTCTCTATCAGCTATTCCCTACGTCCTCTTCCTGGCCCTTTCATCCTACAGATTGCAATGGCTCAGTCGCAACATCCGCTCTCACTTACACATTCATTTACATTTACCTGCACTACACTACCCCACATGTCGGGTGAACAGGAGGGAGCTTAATACCTGTTCCGCTTGGGAGAGTTACGTGGAGAGGAGAAACTCAGCAAACGGCGGTGGATCTGTCGCTCCAGCGGGAGAGAAACACTTCCTACCGATATATTCCATGGACTACACTTACGGGACTAATGATCTTAGCCCCTGACGCGCGCAGGAACACAAAAAAATCAATTAATTGAATCTTCTAGCTTTCTTTGGCTCGGATAGTGCCCCGCTGGGGATGACACCTGGGGGGCGACAACAACTCAAGTGTAAGTCGGAGTCGGGTCTCACGTTTCACCCAGGGGACACCGCCACCTCGCCGATATAGCACAAATGCACTTTCAGGATTTACGAGAGTAATTGAATTGAACTGATGCCTTATTTTACGTGGCGAGACTCAGGCCATGAGGCCTGCTCTTCCGTCTGACCATGCAAATTTCGCTACGCTCCTTTCACCAACTAGCGGAGAAGGTATTACCTCGGGCGACGAAACAGGCGATTTGAATTTAGCTCATAGGCTTCATTTAGGCTTGAGGATCTTTTACATGCAAGTAAATCTACTAACATGGGACAGCCGGCTTTACTTCCCCTCCGAAGGAAGGCGTACGGGGGATTTTTTCGCCCTTAAAAATCCACGGCTTCGATCGCGGTTTGAACCCGCGAATTTGGGTACAGCAGTCCGTTACGCTACACCATCGCAAACCGCAAGTAAATGTCGTTGAAGCGCCTGAAAAAATTAAATACACATTTTCATACTTTTTCCAGTCCCTCTGTCCTTCTTGCCCCCGTACCGGCCCCCCCACTCTCCCCATCTCTCTCTCTTTCTCTCCCCCTCTATCTCTATCTCTCCCTCCCTCTCTCGCACACGCTAGCTCAACTTGTCACTTTCCCGCCTTCTTCTCTCTTCCCCCACCCCGTCCCATTCGTCTCCCATCCTTCCGCAGCCGCGGCCTTCGCCTCGCCTCGGCGGCCCGCTGACCCGCAGCGGCAGGGGCGCGCGGTGCGCCGGGCACGCGTGCGCTGCCAAGAGGCGGCTGCCTTCACGCGCGGCCTAGCACGGCGTCTGCGTCGGTGGGCGGGGTCTGCCTGCCAAAGGGCCTCGCCTCGCGCTGCGCAACATCTGCTGCTGCCCCTTGCGGCGGCGGTGGCGTCCGCCCATCCGAGTCACGCCCGCTGCCCCCGCGCCGCCAACGGTCGCCCCCGCAGGTGCGCACGCGCCAACCTTTTACGCCCCAGGGCTCAGCGCTCGGGTCTCGCAAAGCAGTCTTATTGGTTTGGGAACGAGTCAGCGTGGGTTTGTAGGAAAGCGCGTTGCTCAGGATGTCTTGCTGGAAGTAGTCTCTCTGAGTGAGTGAACGGACCAGTGAGTGACCAGTGAGTGAGTGACCAGAGCGAGTAAGCCGAGGGAACAGACCAGCAGAATGCATTAAAAAAATAAACGAGTAGTGCTACAACAGCAGATTGTTTATCGTATTATTTGTGACATTTGAAATTTTCCAAAATTCAGAGAGTTCAACGAAAATAAGGACTGCGCCATTGTTCTAAGCTTACTTTGTCCTACCAGAGAACAAAGTGGAATAGAAAAAAATGGTGCCATTTTAAAGAAAATATTGTTTTTAAAATTGCCTGTATTTCACGGAAAATTAAGTGGAGACTCAACGGATATTTTGAAAAAAAAGTGATTTTATTTAAAAATATAATTGATTAGATTTCAATCTGAAGAAAAATCCCTACTTTCAAGATAATAGTTGTAGGAGGATGCCAAAAAAACTGGACTGTATCAATTTTCGAATATTCAGAGAATTCATTGAAAATGAGATCTGCAGCGTTTTGATAAGCACACTTCAGTGGATAAAAAAATCCAAAAATTTGCAGTCATTTTTGAGAAAAAATTGAAAATGTCTTTGAGGCTTCAAGTGAAGTATCCCCAAAATTTAAATATATGTTTCAAAGTCAAGTAGGCGCCACATCAGCCGTAGCGATAGACGAATATCAATTTTGGTGAGATTCCTCCTTAATTTATCCGAAAGCGTTGTTCACAGGCGAACAGACGTTTTGCCGTAAACCAACTTTTCGGTGTGAAGGACCTACGCGAACAAAATGTGGATTCTGGCTTGACAAAGTTTTATAAGCAATAATTTATTACACAAAGAAATACGAACTATCCACGTTTTAGGTAACAAGGTCCAGCAATACGAACTTTTATACCTAAAAATCGTCGTTTTCCCTGCAACATTACTTAACTATCTCTACTCTATGCATATTATAGTTTGCAAGATAGTAAAAGTATAAAAGTTGAGAAAAACTTTATATTTATTGTAGTCGTTTACGACCTTAGAAGTTTAGAGAAACATGTAAAGAAACTCAGGAGACGTTATATGATCCAGTGTAACGTAAAAGAAATTTTAAAATATTAAAATGATCAATGTTTGAATTATAAAAGTTTTCAGTAAAATGGCTTGCGCAGACATACGAGTTGTTCTGTAACGTTAGAGAGGCATCGTAAACTTCATAGTAATAAGCTGATACAAGGCAAGAAGGCTATGCAAGAGTAACGTATATGTTGCTAAAACATACGAGTTTGTTAAGAAATACATGATCTATGATCTATGGATCTATTCTAACTCGAGCTATGGGTTTGTGAAAAACTGGACGAAACCTAGGAAATGAAAGTGAAATTGTGTTGGAATTATTTTAAAAAGGGATGTATTTTTGAACATACATTGAAAACTGAAACGTAACAAAAGTAATTGTTAATGTTTCGTTAATTCTGATAATGAAACTAATGTAAAAGAAGCATCTGTAAAGAAGCTTTCATTGCGTGAAATACCCAGGTGTAGCCAAATAATTGTCTATGTGTCAACATAGTGTTTTAAAAAATTTTGAGGGAAGAAATCCTTTTGAACCCTTTCGGAAAATCTTGTGAGTTTCATAGTCTGGCGTAGCAGCCCATGAAACTTTACACCGGCATTCTCTACTACAAATACCATATGCAGCGGCCAGGATTTGAATTGACACCTGCCTGGAGTTGGCGATCGCTGCTTTAGGTGTTTCACCGGAAGGCCAAAGCCAGACGTATCCCTGCTGCAACTGCTTTCCTGTTCCCCGAGCACCGGCTGCCGTGATACATAGTAACATCGCCACAATCGCCGTCCTCCACGCCACCGGCCGCGCCGTCACCCACACCATCACCATCAACACTACCACCATCACCACTATCATCATCACCACTCTCGTTACCATCACCATCGTCATCATCGCCATCACCTTCATCATCTCCATCGCCACCATCATCACCGTTTCTGAATAAAACGACTCCTTTGTGCCTCCGAGCTTGCCGCCTGAATCTCACCGGTCGCCACACGGCGCTACCTGGGGGGCCCCGCCCGACGTCCATTCATCCCCTCCCACTGCTACCTATCACTGGCTTCTATTGCCTACCACCCCTCCAACCCCTGCTGCCTCGCCATTACCATGTGGCTACTGCTCCCTCTCTCACTCCCTTTCTACACCACGGCCTCTCTCTTGCTGCATCTTGCCGTCCGCTGCTGTCGTTTGCCGCCTCCTGTTATCCTCACCCTCTCGTGCTGCCTCCATCACCGTTTCACCGGCTTCAGTTGGTAGCTCCGTTCATCAGTTGTCACTGCTGTGCTCCTGCTCGGGAGGTGCCAAGGTTTGCGTTTCGATGGTGGCAGGATATTCGACACTAGTTACTTAGCTACATTGGATTCAGCCGCTATCTACAGGAGAATTCTAGCGGCCGGCTGTTCGGTAGTTTTCCGTGGTTTCTCCGTTCAACACCAGGCGAATGCCGAAGCAGTACCCTAACAAACGGGCCACTGACCGTGCACGATTTTTCTCGCTCTTTCTTGTCCTATCCTCACCCCTTCCTTACACACACACTTATATTTATTACACTACCACAGATACGGGGAGACCAGTCGTAAAGTTGCTGTCCCGAATATGGCGATGCCAGACTCGTGGGAGAAACCTGGTTGGGGAAACCCCACAATTCAACGGATAGGTCCCCATCCAACGGAGGAAGATCATCGCCAACGATAAAACGCCAACGATAAAAAACATGGACCAGACTTACAGGACAAATTACCTTACCAGTTAACGCGCTTGTAATCAGTAATTAATCAATCAATTCCTCACCGTTTCTCTCTTGCCACTCCAGCCCTTCCCACTGGCACCCACGTCTCCACAGTAGCCCTTGCCAGCCAGCCTTGCGGCCCCCGGCGGCCCCGCCCCTCGGGCGCGCGGTGGAGCGTGAGCGTCTGCGAGTGCGCATCTGGCGGCCCCGCGCCCTCCACCGGTCAGCTTCCGTTCGCGAGCGGGCGGGCGGGCGGGCGATGCGCGATGGGCAGTGGGCGGCGGGGGCGAGGATGCGGGAGGTGGATGTTCGACCGGCTGCCCGCCCGGCACGCGCCGCCGCCCCCGCCCCCGCCCTCCACTGGGTTCCGGTGGACGCCGCCACGCCACGCCGCGCCGCGCAGCGCCGCGCCGGTTCGCCAGGCAGATCCCCCTGCTAGGGTGCTGAAACTGCGTTCCCTATCTTCCTAGACCTTTCTTTTTCTTCATTGAAATTCTAAAATGTTCATTTCTTTCGCCAATAGTTAAAACATTTCGTCGACACTAATAAGACATACAAAACTAGTTTCATCGGAGTAATCTGTCAAATTGTGTAGATCCTTAAAATTTATAAAATTGTGACTATAATTATTAGCAAAGAATGATAACAGGAGGTATCAAATTTCTCTCAGGTTCTTAATTTTGCAGTTATGGCTTTTTAACTTATGTTCGTAACTTGTTCGTATGGTGGAAGATTTGACCGTCCATAGTGACAGATAAATAGAAACGATAAATAACAATGGCGAATGAAAAAACAATACGATCACTTCGCTGGAATGTTGCGGATTGGTAAGGAGAGAGTGACGGGTTGATGCAGCGCGGAGAAAGAAACATAAGGACGGCGTTGTATCAGGGGTCTTTCGGAGTAGAATCCTGATGCAAGGAGAGGTTGTTGGAGGGAAAAGTGAGCGGGGTGTTTGCACCGTCGCGCGTCGGGTGGGTCTGAAGGGACGACAGATGGGTCGGAAAGTCGGATGGAAGTACAGACGGAGTAATTCGGGCCGGGGCGAAACTTAACGGGGAGGAACGGAGTGAGAAGGAGCGGAGCGGGACGGAGTGGAATGGGACGTAGTGGAGTGAAAAGCAGCTGAGCGGGACGAAGCTGACTGAGAAGGAGCGGAGTGAGAAGGAGTGGAGCGGGACAAAGCAGAGCGGAATGAGGAGAGGAGTGGAACGGAGCGGGAAGGGACGGAGCGGGGTGGGACGGAGCAGGGTGGGACGGAGCGGGCCAGAGAGGGACGCGGCGGAGTGGTACGTAGCGCACCGGAACAGGGCGAATTGGAGTCGAGCGAGACGGAGTGAGGTGGATTGGGATGAACAGAAACAGAGAAGAAAAGAGGAGGAGGATTAGGTGGAGAGCGGCGAGCGTGGATGCTGGGTGAGGCGGAGGGGTGTGGGTTGGGAAGAAGAAGGGTGGAGCGTCACGAAGCGGAGAGTGTCATAGCGGGGACGGTGTGGAGCGCGTTGGGATGGATGGAAGCAGGGAAGGGGTGGGGGCTGGGCGCTGGAAGCAGGGAAGGGGTGGGGGAAGCGGGGACTGTAGAAAGAAGCACGGCGCAGCGCTATACTGCAGGCGTCGCGCGCGCTGGTGCGGCGGTGACAACGGCGTATAGAGCGTTTTATCTCGTGGAAAGCGCCATAAATTTGCACCACGCAGCGGCTGATGGATTTTCTCCGCAAGATCCTCCTCTCGGGGGCTCTGTTTATGCTCGGGGCATAACCGTGTAAGGGAGCGCTTAAGCGACCGAAAAGCTAATATCGAAGAAGGACCAAGTTAAGGGAGTTGTTTGCAGAAGGGCTGCGGGTCCTTCGCTGGAGAGTGAAGGAGGGTTCGGCGCGGAAGATGGTGGGAGAAGCCAAGGACGTTGGAGCAGAACGCAAAGTGCCTCAGATATGGGAGTTAAGTGGGAAAAGACATGGGTGCAGAAAGTAGCTTGAGAAGAAATGTAATCACGATGCACGATATTTCTGTATACTTGAATATGATGAATGATTGATGCAAATATTTGGCAGTGGAAGAGTAGTTAGGAAGATTTCACCGCGGAGAATCTATTGCTCTTAGCGGAAAAGGATTGTTTGCCAGGGCATTGTGTGGCCAGCACTAGGCTAGAGTGCTAGGACGCTGAATTCTGTTAGGGAAAATGAACAAAATGTGGCCTAAAAAGGATGAGGATAGTAAAGTAGAACCAAGACATGTTCGTTACTAAAATATGCATTTATTTGAGATGAATATGGCCAGTAAGTTCATAAGAGTAGAAATTGCTTCTATGTTACAAACAATTGCGCAAATAATGACACGCAGAGAAATATACAACAGAGCAGATTGAGAGTGATGATCAAGACACTCGTCAGCCCAGTTGAAAATAAGAAGATTATGTTTTGCATCATTGAAGTAGCAATGTTTACGAATTGCAAGGAAAAGAAAAAAAGGGACGAGAACAAAACACGCGAGGCTAAGAGCGTGCGTGAGAAAATGTTTTGATGACCAAACAGATCCTTTTGTGGGAAAATTGAGAGAGTAGATCAAAGAGAACCTATTGACACTGAAGGAGAGGAAGCTATAAGTGGAAAGGTGGAGCAAGAGCAAAACCTAAGAAAGAAAAAGTAACCCTAGAAGGAAAGGAAACACATAATGCTCCGTACGAAGAACCTTGGGTCGCGAGATCACTTAGAAGTAGTGGCGACTGCTGTTACGTGCAACTATATCAAGAGGCAAGAAACAACAAAGATGAAGACGTTGCAAGAGCGGTGGAACAAAACAGAGTAACGAAAAGGAGGAAAATTTAAGTGCGGCGAGAATGGACCACCAGGACAAGGCTGATAGCAGAACATGGACGAGCCACAACGTCGATGGCTAAGGCGTTTGCTGCACTTACCCCTCCCCAACATTTCTCAAACTTCGCCAGCGGATCGACTACCAAGGCAACGTGAAGGACGAGGGAAGCGCGATCTTAAGACGACCACGTCCGCCTTCCAAGGGTATTACTGGTGCAAGGGTTCCTGCGCTTCCACATAACTGCACAGTGGGAAAATTCTAAAGGAACAGGGGTCTAGCGGCGTATAGTGAAGAATGCAAGGCGAAGGATGTGGCGTGGAACGTGAAGCGTGGAACGAGGGGGAATGGTGCATGATTTCGGAAAGAGGCTGATGTGCGAGGCTCAGTGAGTGATGTGAGAAGTAGAGAGGAGGCATGTGGGATTGTCGTGAAGATCTAGGTTTGGTGCGTGAGGCATGACGCATGATGCGTGGGGTTGGGAAATCGACCGCAAGGAAGTGAGCGCAAAACGTTAGGCGCGAGGAGACGAGCATGATGAGTTGATCACAATGTGGAGAGTACAATGAGCCGAGCACAAGGGTCAGAGGACCAGAAGTCGAGGACAAGAAGTCGAGGTCGAAGAGTTGAGGTCGACATGTCGAGGACGAGGAGCCGGGACGAGGAGATGGGTTGACGAATTGGGTCGAGGAGTCGCGTCGAGAAGTCAAGAACGAGGAGTCGAATATGAGAAGTCGAGGATGTGAATCTAGCCCGAAGAGTCGAGCAAGAAAAGTCGAGCCCGAAAAGTTGAACACAAAGAGTTAAGCATGAAGAATCGTGCACGATCAGCCGAGCCCGTGAAGTCGGACTGCGATACTTGTGATACGAAAACCGGTAAGAATGATATGAGATACAAAACGTGGAATGATGGGTACGGCGCGCGGTTTGCGCGTCACGTGACGTGGGAGCTCCATACTCATGGAAAGTAAAAAATTGGAGTATTTAGTTCAAAGCTATGGACGAAGAGCATGGAAGGCAAACATGAGTGGGGATTGCGAAGAGGGTATGGCTCGAGACACAAGGGATGGAGTGCAATGTGGCGGTCCCCATTAATTTGAGCAAGGAGTCGGTAGGCGCAAGGAGGCGATAGGGGGCGAGGATGATGATTTTAGAGGTTTTTTTGCGCAAGGAGTCATCGGGTCGAGCATGAAGCTTTCGGGTCGAGCAAAAGCACGATGTATCGAGTACAATGAAAGGAATGTTAACCGAGCACGGTGACTGGGCGATGAAATGCTGAGGTCGCGGTGTCGGGGACAAGGTGTCGCGAAGAGGAAGTCGAGAAGTTGAGGAAGAGGGGACGAGGACGAAGAGTCAAGTACGAAGAGTCGAGCACGAAAAGTCGAGCAAGAAGAGTCAAAGCCGAAGAATCGAGCCCGAAGAATTGAGCCCGAAGAATCGAGCCCGAAGAATCGGACACGATGTGCCGAGCACGGAGAATCGGGCGCGATAATTGTGGCACGGGGACCGGGTAGCACGGTTCGAGTTACGGAACACGGGATAAAGGGTGCGAAGCGCGGTTGCGCCTCACGCAACCTGGAGCTTTCATACGCGTGTGAAGCAAAAAGTGGAGTATTAGGATCAAAGCTAGGGACGAAGGGCACTGAAGGCAGGCGTGGGCGGGGATTGCGGAGGGTGTATGGCTCGAGGCGCGAGGGATGGAGTGGGATGCGGCGGGCCCTCCATTAGTTTGCGCATCTGCGTGCGGCGCCACGCGATCTATCACGTTCAGCCGCGCGTTGTTCGGGAAGCTCCTTTTTAATTGTGGGCTTTTCTCCGCCGCGCTGGGCGTTTTCAGAGCTGCCCGCCCGCCCGCTCGCTCGCCCGTGCGCCTCTCACGAGCTTGTTTTGAAAAGGGAGAAAGGAGGAAAATTGAACGCGCTCTGTAGACGGAAGACCAGCAGCGAGATTCGATGAAGGCACTTAAGGTTTCGACTCGGCTGGTAAGTGCGGAAAACTAGGTTACACATTAAAGAACAAGCGGCAAAGAGCTTCGTAAAAAATCCGATTTGAACAAAACTTTAATGTTTCGAGAAGGAGAGAACACGTCGTGGATACGCTTTTAGTGAGAAAAATTCAACCATTCCTTGTAACAAGAAAGTAAATGTGAACATCGTAGAAACTATTTTTAGAATTGTATATTTTGGCGAAAAGCAACAACAATAAGTAGCTCACATTCGTTTAAATCTTGGTATGCATTCTCTGAAGATGTGCGCACACATTATATTCTAATCTTAGTCGACTAATGCAACTGATTCGTGTATTTTAACATTTTTAACATATAAGTCGTATATTTTATCATTTAACATCACATGTAACATTTTTATCTGCAATTATGAGAGACCACGAAGGAATCAAGAATGGAAAATGAGAGCACGTACGTTAAGATATTCATGTCTTTGAATTAACAGTACACAACAGACGTCTACGTACTTTCCTTTAAATGTTGCCTGTAGAATTCCCTTCAAAACGATTTCGGTACCCGCAAAAATTATGTCAAATATTTGAATTAGGAACCGTTAAGGATTATTTTTCAGGCACTTCCATTTATCATCCACAAAACACAAACATTTAGAAAGGTACGAAACAATGTACACTTTATTTTACACAGTGTGTAAACAGTATAAGTTTTTGTATAACGAATGCTATATCGGCTTCAACAGCGCAGGTGGATGGAAAGAAAAGAGAGGTAGGTTGGTCGATTCAAATTTCTCGGAAGACAAATGATATCATCACAATTGTGATGTCAGAGGTAACAGAAACTTACAACTAATTTCATACAACCAAGTTTATAATCAATCATTGCATAATTAAGTACAAACAAAAAGTATCAGCGTTCTGCACTTGGTCACAAGGTTCAGCAAACATTTTTTAAAAACAATGTGTGCCGTGGATATTTGTCTTGTACAGTTTGGTACAAACAGGGAACGGTGATAAATGCGCATCTAATTTGTAACGTGAAAATTTAAAAAGTGTATACAGAAAACTTGCTATCAGTTCAGAAATTGGTGAACATCAAAGGGAGTTAATTAAAAATGTTTTGGGGGCCTATTTAAATGAAAAACGAAAGAGTACAGCTAACTGCGTCATAAATGTCCATTACTATTACTCTCAGAAGTAGTCCAACAAGTTTCTTCATATTTGGTGCTATGAATTCCAGTTTCGTTACGAGACGTTTTAAAGAGTTCCATTGTGTTGAATGTTGTGTTACGATATTCATCATAATATATTGTGTCTTAATAGTTGCCTACTTATAATATGTTAACTATGTGTTAATAGTATTGGAAAGGAGTAATAATATTGAAACTAAAGTTGCTTTTCCGTTAATTGCGTGTGCTTTATTTTATTACTTCTGTTGTAACCTGCCTACCATGCGAAGAAACGATTTTCACACTGTAATGTATCGTCACCGTGACAAAAAGTCTTTTCTGCACGTTTTCCAAAATATTTTGAGAAAATAATAACTTCATGCACGCTTAACAGATCGTAGAAATGTACATTTTTATATCATTGTAGAAAAATAATATTTATGCATGAAAGTGTGTTGCGGAAGGTGCAAGATTTTCATTAGTTATTACCAACATATTTTGTTTTCATGAAACATCAAACAAAAATTTTAAAAAAGCTTTGGAGTATTTGGTTGCCCATTGTTTAATCGCTCTAAAAATTAGTACCCTCTATTATTTTATCATTTCAAATATAATGGGCAGGTGTAACAGAAAACGTTTCTTCTTTAATTAAATGATCACAGGTGTTATAGCCAACAATGCTATTTATTTCAAGAGCAGCTTTCGATGGCTTAGCCATCATCAGTTCTTCTGCAGTCTGGAAGCCACAAAACGACTACGCAGCTTGTGTCTTCCAGACAGCAGAAAAACTGGTGATGAGCCATTCAAAAGCTGCTCTTGAAATAAATAGCATTGTTGGCAATGGCAACACTTGTGATCATTTAGTTTTAAATGCCAACGACATTTCACTACAAAACCAACGTTCCTTCTTTGCTAAACTAACACCCGCCGTCATGTCTAACGTATTTCCACCGTGAGGAAAATATTGCGCATGGGCTACCAAGGGAAACTTCCCTCTCCGTTCGGAGGGGGGGTTACCCAGTGGGACGGCAGAGGCGGGGCCCGCGACGGGGTATCACGGGGCGTTAATCGGCCATCCGTCATTGCGTGTCAGATCGGAAAAAGCGATGCGTATCCGCGACCTGTCAAAGAGGATCCCGAACGCAAATGCAGCAGGAAGTGTCACCGCTACGAGTGACGATCAGAAGAACAAAATAAAGCGTCACAGGCGTGCAATAAGCAAGTTTTCCCGATGTGTTTTGAAGATTTTGGACAAGAAATTCTAAGACGCAATAGTTTAAAAATATTTTCAATTCATTTGAATTTTAAGCTCAATTTGTTTATGAGAACCCTAAATATGGCGGAGATTGGTTAGCAACTGGAAATTATTTGTGCTAAGTAATATTAAATGTTAGGAGTAGTAAATGCATTTTATTAAACTTTACTATAACATGATTTGCTCATTAACTTTCACATATTTCAAAGGGAATGTAACATCAGAACTCTATAGATAGAATCAAAATAAACAATTTGCAATCGAAAACTCTTATCCTAATACATTACTATGGAAAATTGCATTTTGTTTCATACTCAACTTCAATTCAGCCGTACTCCCAATATTGTGCATATTTCTAACACCGGTTTGGGTCCATGAAGTAGAGATATTGAATGGGGATTATATGTTAACGTCAGTTATAACTATAATACTTCAGAAACAAAAATGTAAACTGGTAAAATGATTCACAAATATTGATGTTCCCATTAGTGACAAATAAACTCGACGCGATAGGAATCACTCACATGTATGCACCACTAACGATATTTTTCCTTCAGAATTTGAGTCTTTAACTATTGAATCTGGAAGGATAGTAGAATATTACCATTTGTGACAAATGAAGACAACAATATGAAATCTTGGTGAAATATGCTGAACTCCCGGAGAAAGCAAATCTCTTTGGAATCTAACTCGCTGGTTGAAACAGCCATTACAAAATTTAGAGGAAACAGAGTTCTTATATATGACTAATGAAAAACATGTAGGTCATAGGATCTCATGTAGACTTCACAGTTATTGCACAGTTTTTCAGATAGAAACATAAATTTAACGGATATGAAAATGAAAGTACTGTACCTTACGAATAAAGGTTTTAAATATTATTATAATTTTTAGTACTTCATCTGTGTTGGACATCCGTACCACAAAAAGGTCAGAGGGGCAGATGGTGATGATACGATTGGAATGATGATGTATCAATGCCAGAATAACAGTCAGGCAGAGGGCGAACCAGAAGAATCCTGCAAAACCGACCCGTGAACCCACATTGCTCTCCAACCCGACATGCATTCTGCGACATAGATCGATTGAGATTTGAATCCGAATATCGAAGGTGGAAAGTCACTACACCACAGTCCTCATATGAAGACTGAATTTATTGATTATGGATCTGGTCGGGTCGTCTTCAATAACCATTCGTCCTGGAGCTGTCATGAATGTTATATCGCGGCCAGTAGCAGTGTTCATTCTCAGCTAGATCGTGAGATCCGGCGCCGAACTACACGTCGCTTTGCAGAGATCCTAAAAGACCATCATCAGCGGGTGACAGGCCAATCCGGGTCAAGCTTTAAACTTAAGATTGGTCTACCGAATTGTGAAGTAGTGTGGTGCATGTTAGTGTTTGAGTACGTAAGAGCAGAGAAGGAGATAATGATGAAGGAGAAAAGTACGCGCCCCGTCTTTCGCCTATTTGTTACTACTAATTTGGCAAACGACTGGTGTTGATCGGAGAAATCACGGAAAACTACCGACCAGAGCAGTCGTCCGTTAGAATTTTCGTCCAAACAGTGGCTGAATTTGTTCTGGGTTTGGATACGTACAAAAGAAGTTATCTTCCACAAATAAAAGTTTTTCGTTCAAATAAAAGTTCTTTGTTTTTTAAGTGTTGAAGTTTTTTTCTACCTCTCCTGACGGGTTTCCATAAAATTTCTGCGGTAACCGCCGAGTTTATTGATCTAGTATGTAGCTAGTTTCAAAAATTCGCCACCGCTGGAACTCAAACTTTCCGATGAGAGTCGCATACGTGGCAATAGTTGCCTATTTAACCAGTCTATAACGAATAAATGACTCTACCCTACACAAACCCAAGAGACAAGAGTACACATACGACTCCTCTGAGCAGCCCCGAGAGCGAGTCTCTTTCGAACCCAACATGTCCGCCCCTGCGGCCGCTTCCTTCTCTCCGCGTGCCCCGCCCTCTTCCGTGCGGACGGCGGGAGTCGACGCTGCGCGGCGTCCGGGGGAATCCAAGTGACTGCGGCGCGGGCTCTCTTATTCATTGCCAGGTTCACGCGGGCGAATCACTCGCAGCGCGGCGCCGATGAATTATTGAGCCGGCACCCGGAGCAGCCAGGCGCGCCACTTCATCTTTCATACAGGTGCAGTTGTGGCGGCGAAGCCTCACCGCGCCGCGCCGCGCCACTCTGCTCAGCACAGGCGGTAGAGATGCTGCTGCTGCTGCGGAATAGGTGGTGGAAAGGAGAGGAAGATGAGACGGAAGAGGCGGAGGTATTTGCGGTGATGTGGCAGTGATATTGCAGTGGTGTGGCAGGATTATGAGAAAGGTAGTGTGGCAGTGTGATGAAGAAAAAAGGGTGGCAGAGAAATGAAGCTATTGGTGTCAGAGACATAAGAGATGTGGTGTGGCAGGGAGATGAGGGAAATGGTGAGTCGGAGACATAAAGGCAGTGGTGTGAAAGAGAGGAAGGGAAGGCAGTGATGTGAAGGAGAGGGTAGGCAAAGGGATGAGGGAGGTGGCGTGTGAGTGACACGAGTTCAGTGTTGTGTCAGAAAGATAAGAGAATTGTGTAGCACGGAGATGTGGTAAGTGGCGCGTCAGAGACATGAAGGCAGTGGTATGACAGAAAGATGACGATAACGCTAATGCAGAAAACTGGTGGCAGTAACAAGAGACATGAGGGCAGTGGAGTACCAGACAGATAAGGGAAGTGGCATGTCCGAGACATGAGGGCTGTAGTATGCCAGGGAGATGGGACAACGATGTGGCATACTGATGAGAGAAGTGGTGTGTGAGAGACGAGGTCAATGGTGGCCAGAGAGATTACAGAAATTGTGTGCCCAGGAGATGTGGGACGTGGCATGTCAAAGAATGAGGGAAATGATCTGCCAAAGAAATTAGGACAATACGGTAGTAGAGATAATCGAGATAAGTGAATTGGCGTGTCGGAGACGTGAAAACAGTTGTATACCACAGATGTGGACCAACGATGTGACGCAGAGATGAAAGGAGTTCTGTGGTAAAGGTATGAAGAGTTGGTGTGACAGAAAGAGGAGGGAAGTGGAATTCCAGAGACATAAAGGGAGTGGTGTGTCAGGGAGACGAAGGCAGTGACGTCGAAGAGTGCTGAAAAACATAAGTAGTTGACAGGAACATGAGGGCAATGGTGTGACAGATGATGGAAATGGTGTGGCAGAAAGATGAGAGAAGTTGATGGCAATGGAGGTGGCGAGAGTGCTCACTGCGGTGGTATCAGTGGGGAAGGCGCGGGAAGAGGAGGTGATGAATAAGGAGTTGAGAGCGGAAACTGTTACTATTGGGGATAATGGAGGAAAGTGGTATGTATGTAAGGCGCGAGGAATGTGGAGAGATATTTCTATTGCGGGGGATAGTACCGATGAAAGAAATAATGGTCGTCTAGTGTGGTAATATTGATGAGGGTCTTATGATAGAGATGGTGGGAGTACTAGTAGAGAGGTGCTTTTGAAGATGAAAATAGTGGTGGTGTACCTAGTGAGTAACAACAGTGGTGTTACAGTGAAGGCAGAGATACAAGGAGACGATGTGATGCAAGTGGGCTCAGAAAACATTGGGAAGACTCGGAGCCATGTTGGCAGACAAATTAATTGAGGAAGCCTAGTCATATATCACCGTATATTGAGAATGCATTAAGAAAATGAGAGGTGTAAATAACGAAAAGGATGTAGGTGTCATATACATGTTTCCTGATGAATAATGGAATATACATGTTTTCAGCAAATCTTCGCGTCTTCAAACTACTTTTCTCCGTCGAGTGGGGTATTGCATTTTATGTACTACAGATATTTTTATTTTGTATCAATATACTTTCAAACTGTATCTACAGATCATCACTCGATTTAAATAAATTAGGAAAAGTTGATTGGCTTCCTTTTAGATTCTAAAAAGCTGTTCGGACATGAACAATACTATAGGAAACAAATAATTCCTCTCGTTTCTCATGGTGCGTGTTAAATATCTAGTGAATTCAAGATATTCACACATCTTGACATCGATTACAATATATACATACTCTTCAATCAACCACTCTGGTCATATAATAATATTCATACCAGAATAAATTAACTCAATTTTCATTATTGTATTTTCTAGAAACCTTACTAATGTACTTTCACAATTCACAGTGCTGTGCAACTTTGAACCCTATTATCAGTCAGAATCGTAATCATGTTAATTATATCAGTTCCTTATTCCCTGTCATGGATTGTTTAAGCGGATTTGAATGTTTGAATCACGTATGAAAAGAGACATTGAGCGAGGTGGTGTTTGTCACTTAATGTCTAAATAGTATGTTTTAAATTCAGTTTTTCGGAATTTCTTCTTGGATTTAAATATTCAGTGAACAGTGTTTAAGCAGTGAAAAATGAATTTCATATTAAGAGTTGAAACTAAGTACAAAATTAAACCCTTACCAATTATCAATTACTTGGCGTAATAATATTTTAATAATTTATTATTATTATTATTATTATTATTATTATTATTATTATTATTCATTGTTGTTTTAAACTGACGGTAGGTTGGCGAATCTACGTAATTTATTTGTCATTATTTGACACGTGTACATATATTAGAAAAGTGAACCGTTCTCTTTAGGCCATTCATTTCACTTTGTCCTCTCGCGGAAGCCAAATGCATCGGACATTCAATTCTTGGCGTATATGAGGCGTGTCACCGCCGCGGTCGCTTCGTCCCCATTGCGTTTGCCCGCACGCCTGCGGTCTCGCTCCCGCGCGCCTCAGGAAAAACGAGCTACGATTACAAATTCTGATCGCCGTCATCAAGCAACCGAGATTGCGCTTTGC
This sequence comes from Acheta domesticus, assembly GCA_031308135.1. Classification (NCBI taxonomy): domain Eukaryota; kingdom Metazoa; phylum Arthropoda; class Insecta; order Orthoptera; family Gryllidae; genus Acheta; species Acheta domesticus. Next base: position 91,192,117 of record JAHLJT010008756.1, on the reverse strand, counting down.
GTTATTCATTCCCTCTCCCGGCCGAGCCTTCCGGGGGGTGGGTGGCGGTGACCGGGGAGGTCACATGGTGGGTCACCGAGGGCTGGGATGACGATGGGTTGGCGGGGTGATTGTGTTTGGTTATTTGCGACTGTGACTGGCTGTGGGATGAGTTTTTTCGTTAACGTGTGATTCTGGTGATGGCGATGTAAATGATGGTGACGTTGATGATGCTGATGTCGATGCCAATGACATCGACATAGTCGATGATTACTGTCATTGTAGTGGTCGCTTCATAGTATATGGACTTAAGTTCCACACGTTCGTATCGCCGCCACCACCTGCTAAATTGGCAATGTTGTGTGATGGAGTTCGCAGCAATAGCGGTGAAATTCTAAAGAAGGGAGATCTATTTTGTCGACGATGGAAATTGTGGACAGTGAATGGGGTTGCAATGGCAGAAACGACCACGATAAAGTGGCAAGGGAGACTGTGTGAGAAATGGTAATTAAGTGCTGGGGATGCTATTGGGTTCAAAATGGTGGAAATGAGTTGTGTCTTACTGATAACGTTGCTGATAGTACAATTCAGGCGTTGTATCAAGCGTGTGACGTCTACATCCGCGCTGAATTTTCAATTCAGAGCGACCAAAACTTACCGTTCTGCGATTATTTTACAGGGGTCTCGATTTCAAGAAATAGAAATAATGTTGTTCTTTCGTTTATCAACTTATGTGACAATATAAGAAGCGAAGCAATGGGAGTCAGGCAAGAATTCATATTTATTTCAGTAACAATTAATGGAGTGTATAATTTTCGGATTCATTACTTTTAAGTTTCATTAAATATCAAATTAAATACAATGGTATTTTCGTATACTTCTATGATATGAATTATTCTTTTTACAATCATCTGAATATTTTATATCTTCATCACTCTGTGCATATTATCTGTTGAAATGGTATTAACTAAGAATGTATTTCGTATATCATTCATAGGAAGGTTTCAGAGGAATAAATACAAAAAAATTAATAACAATCTAATATTTGAAGTAATAAATAAACCAGTGATTTTAGAATAATCACTTCTTCCCTATATATCACATTAACATTTTTTAGGGAGGAACCCTCATCAAGATGGGTAAGCAATTAATTAAAACATTATAAAACCTTTTACATATTCATATAATTTAAATATTAGTCATTGTACGAGATAAAAATGATTGATGAATCATTATTTTAAAGAATTAATAAGTAAATATTACACAGTCTATAGTAAAAAGAAGGCACTATTTCTAACATTTTTGCATTTTGACATAATGTGAAATTGTCTTCCCTACCGTCTTCCTATGCCGTAAAAAAATTAGAGTAGTCAATACCTGAGAATCTGCACACGCAAATGTAATTGTAAAAATCAGCGCGTCCGTTTGAAAGACGAGTAACTAAGCAGAAATTATTATTTAATACCTTAACAGATAAGACAATATAAAGTAGCCATTGCGACGTTTCAAATGGTCATATTTTATGAAAAGTAAGGTGTATTTTTGTATAATTTTTCTTTCTCTTTTTAATATTTGTGGGTTGATATCAATGGTAAATATTGCATTATGCATTATTATCCATTTATAATGTGAGGTAAACTTCATTAATATCCACATAATTGTTGAGACTCATGAACATTGAATTCGTAACGCATCCACTCGAGACTACCCTTATTTTTCAGTATAATTTAGAGTTCACCGCGAATAGAGCTTTGATTTCGATCACCTCACCAGTTACCTGCGTCCTCCTGTTGCGACGTATTCCGAGAAATTTTCATCGGGACTCCGACCGGCGCGGCGCGGCGGTGGACGGAAAACCGATGCGGCGCGGTGGCGTGCCGTGGGGGCGGTCGGGTGGGTGCAGCGCGGGAGGTGGGGGGAAGAGAGGTCTAATTTCCTCTGCGGATGAGCCCGCGAGCACTGCCCCCTCCCCCGGCCCCACACACCGCCCGGCCGGCCGGCGGGTGGGCAGGCCGCTGCCGCCGATCGCTGCTAGCCAGAGAGGCCCCGCATAATTTATCCGCCCGCGCCGTGTCCGAGACCGCGCTGACGGACGCTTCTCGAATATTCGGCAGCCGCCACCCCGTTCGCCTTCTCTGCGGTCCCCGAGTCATGCTGTCGCCGCCGACAGCTCCTTCTTCCTTTCGGTTCTGGCCTGGAGTCTTTCGCCTCTACAGCCCTCACTGCATTCACTCTCTCTCTCTCTCTCTCTCTCTCTCTCTTTCTTCCTTTCTCATACTCTCACTCCCTTTCACTCTTTCTCATTCTCTATCTCCCCTCCGCTTTCCAACGACAGTGTTAGCTCAGAGGCAATATTACCATGGTAACGACAGCAACTCAGAAAGATTCCTGTTTTTAGTCGCGAAGATGCTGAATTTTCGGCACTAGATACGTTAGGTAGATCGAAAGCTGGACGCAAATTCTGGTTTGGAGACAAATTCTGACGGTCGTCTGCTTCAATTTTTCATGTTTTCTTACCAAATCCATCTGCCTTCGCCTTTACCTTCTCTTGCTTTGCCTCCACTTCCTTTACTCCTTCTTCGCCCCCACCAAATCTTTAGTTTCCATGTGTTTCCATCTACTTTTTTATCGCTCTCTTCTTCATCGCTTTCACCTCCTTCACTTTCACCTTCCCCATTTTCTCCACTTTCTCCATCTCCTTCTCTCTTGTTTCCTCGAACTCTTCATCTGTATTCACGTCAACCTCCACCTATTTTGTCTACTCCTAAGGTTGCATCTATGGCATCCTGTCATCTCCCCACCTTCATCGCCTACACTGTTATTTGATTCGTCGTCTTCTTCTCCATCTTCACCTTCTCCATATTCTTCACTTCCTACATCTCATCTTCTCCGTCTCTCATACCTCTTTATCTGTATTCATTTCCTTTTCAGCACGCACATCTGTCTCTCCCGTCGCTTCTTCTCATGACATCACCTCTTCTGATCTCCCCACCTTTATCTTCTACACTAACATCTCATTCGTCCCCTTCTTCTCCACCTTCACCTTCCCCAGCTTCCACACTTTCTCCATCTGCCCTTCTTCTCCGTTTCTTCCCTCTCTTCATATGTGTTCACTCCCACGTCCACCTACATCTCCTTTGACTTCCTCTAAGCATACACCTCTGATTCTCGGCGTCGCTTCTTCTTACGACTTCAGCTCCTTCATCTCCCCACCATCATCTATATTATTATCTCCTTCGTCTGCTTCTCTGCCGTCTTCTCTTTCTTTCCTTCTCCGCCTCCTCCGACTCTACCACTGCATTAACTATTCTTCCACCTGCGCAACCATTGTCTTCTCTACCTCCTATGCCATGACCTCTATCACGCAGACAGAACCTCCTGCAACGGGTTGTTCGCTTGTCGGGTGTCTAGAGTGTTGGACTCATTCAAACTTTAAAGCGGATGATCGTCAGAGAAGTTGGAGTTGTGCTTTATTAAAGAAAGTGTTGGAAGTTATCCTCGTTCTGTTGGGGACACCTGAGATTCTCGCCAATCAAACACCGGAAAAAGTACGTTAAATTTTCAGTGTTATCACTCCCTCATTGTAGATTGACCTTTAACCGTCTCAAACCAATGCCCCTCCCACACCCGGAGAACACCAAGGGGGGAATTGACGAAGCCCAGAATAAATTCCACAGTAACTAAAGGAACGTTTTAAATGTATAACAAATAATTTGAAATTTATCCAGACATTTATTACAACCATTTTCTGGATGTTTGTGCAATTTTTAATTTCTGAGGCGTTGGAAGAGCATATTTATCTGTGCATATACACAACTAGGAAAACACGGCAGACGTTGTTCTTCCTTTCATCTCCTTTTTCCCCTTACATCTCCCTTTCTCACTGTCTCTCCCACCCTCACCCTGTCCCTCTCTCTGTCTCTCTCATTCACATTTACTTGCAGATTCTGCAGGTCTCTGAACAGGTAAGGTAATATCGGGAAACGACGGACCAGCAAGGAAGAGTTGATTCTGTAGATTACGGTGTGAGAAACGTTTCTTTGAGGCATTTGACCTCAAAATTTTAGTTTTTAAGACCCTAGAACGCCTCCTTTAGAAGTTATTTAACGATATAAATTCAAAATCCTGCCGAATGCGTTGCGGGTTGCATCTAACGTGAACATTTAGTTTTGTTCTACAGCGCCATGTAGTGGAGTTACAACAGAATTAACAACACATTGTAGCGATCCTGAGCTTGCTCAGTCACTATTTGGCGATAAGAAAGACCTCGTCTGCGTGCTTCGCCGCGCGATTACGTAACCCGTCGCCTTATCAGCGGTCGCTGGAGGGGTGGCGGGGGGAAGACAGTTGTCCCCCCCTACGCGGAAAAGAAGGGGTTGTAACCGCGGTGTGAGGAGAGTGCGCAGAATGTTTCGAGAAGCGGCAGCGTGAGGTAGCAGCGTGAATTTGGAAGCTGATGGTGTGGGGCCGCGAGCTCCAGTTAGCGAGAAAGAGGTTTGGCCCAGTGGTGGCTAAATTCACACCGCAGATGCGCGTTCGACGGAATCATCTGGTCTTGGAGTAAGACGTGGTTACAGAGAGAACCCGTGCTTAGGCCCAAGACAGAGCGTCGGCAGCCGCATTAGTTCGCTGTGAGTTGTGCGCTGGTGGCGAATGCCACGGCCACCGAAATAAGGTCGGTGTTAAAGACAAAACAATTTTGTATGTGATACTATAAAAAGTAATGAGAATTTGGAAGCAATTGACTGTAGAATGCAGGTTGAAGTGTTGTTCCTGTAGTTCACTGTCAGATTGTTTAATATTTTTTTTGGCCATTAACACTCTTGCATAATGTATGATATACCCGACCATTGGTATTTCCATAATCATTGTGGACTATTTTCAAAAGATATTTGAAGTAGTGTGTCTTTCTAAGGGGAGAACATCACTTATTTATGATAGAATCTTGTCATGTTAATACACTACCAGTGCAGTTTCTGTCTTTAAATCAAAAAGAACATTTTGATGATAGTGTAAAATCCAAATCAAGTTAGAAACAATTTGGGTTATTTATGAACAATTAAAAGGTTATAAAAGTATATTTGCTATGAACTGTTGAATTTAAGTGAACATAAATATCTTGAAATATTTATTGAAATTTGGATGCCTGTTGAGTAAAAATACAACATATTTTTAATTTCAACCAAAAGTGTAGGTTGTAATAAATGTTTCACATTTATGGTGTAAACACACATGTTTAGTTTTTTTTTGCAATTTCTTTTGAATATTCTGTGTTTTCAAAACTATGTTTATTCATTTTAATTGTACACAACATATGTCTTTGTAATTGAAGTGAATTGTTTTGCAAGAAACTACTATGTATGCTAATGCAGTGTATGTTGAGGAAGGGTTAATTGCAATTTTTGTAAACAGAAAGTGCTGAGGCATTTTGTCATCCGAAATGCCTGTGCTCTACCCTCTGATGTACTATTATGTGTACTCATCTCCCCAGAGATATCTTTGATTCAATTTGTTGGATTTCAATTTATTTTTGTCACAGAAGATGTTGCTGTGATGCTAGTTTGTGCCAACTTTGAAATTCATAATTTCTGCAGTTGATTTTTCCTCAAAAAGTTTTTTTTTTTCGCTGTTCAGTGTTGTATTTTTCTTTGTTCATTTGTTTATCTGTGCATGTTAGGTAATTTTGCAATTTGTGTTTCTTTTTTTTTTGAGATTCAATTATATTAATGTTTGTGGCTTTCAACTTTGTGTTTTTTTTTCAAAATTTCAACAAGAGCCAAATTACCCACGAAATTTCCCCACGGCCGACCTACACGAACGGTCACAACATAAACCTTCTGGGTGAAGAAAAAAAACACGTAGAATTGCCAACTTTTATGGAGATCGGTCCAACGGTGTGTGGCCCTTTCTGCGAAGTCACAGATTTGCTACTTCTCCGTCTGGGAATTTCGGCACTCCTACGAGCGAGATCAACTCCCTCTGACTTCCCTCTTGTTTTCCCATCAAATGGAGAAAGGGGTGTATAAGCGCAAGCCGAAGCGGCACGAGTCCGCGAATCAACTGATTAGTGATTATGGGTGCGTCAATTGCTAAGGCCATTAGCGATGTAAATGCGATGCATGTTTTATCGAGGAAGGTGGCGATATCGCTGGATGGCGAGATTCGGCGTCGACCTACAACTTGAAATGTTTTCTTCACCGAAACATCTCCCACCAGCTAGGCACAGCACCAGCCGGGTTAATCCCCCGACTGGTCTCCCGACATGTGTGGAAGTATAGTGCATGAAAGAGGAAGTGTCTGTAAGTAGGGGAAAGGGTAGGACAAGGAAGAGGAAGGAAAGATCTCACGCGGTTCGTGGCCCGTTTGTAAGGGTACTGCTCCAGCATTCGCCAGGTGTTGGTGGGAGAAACCACGGAAAACTACCGATCAGAGCAAGCGGCCGCTAGAATTTCCCTCCACTCAGCGGCTGAACACAACCTAGCTATCTACCTGTGTCGAAAATCCTGCCATCATTGGGACTCAACCGTATGACCCCTCCGGTCAGAGGAACTGCAGCAAAATTAAGCGAGTGCGGGGAATAGTGGTTTCATACTAACAAATGTTTGTCAGATGTGTTCTATCAAACAACCGTGGTTTGTATTATATTTATATACACGTATTTCTATTTGTATTTCACATGTTTCCCCTTTGAAAACTCTGCCTTGTATAATCAGTTTTGAGAACTGGAAAGAATATGAACGAATTCTTTCCTTGTTTTCGTTTGTGTTATCAAGTTATTTTGTATATAGTAGTAATGTGAAATAAATTAACAAATTTATATTAATTAACAACTCTGACTTATGAGCAGACATCTAAACAATAATCTTTCTGTTATACCTCCTGATATGAATGCAGGAAGTTAATGCAATTATTGCACTATTAAGTACACCGGTTACCAAATCATAATCCATTGGATTCACAATGTTTAACTTTATTCTCATTTGACATTTCAATATCTGAATGACTATTATTTCACTTTAATGAATCACTTCTTTACGTTAATGAAGGAATTGCGATTGAAATTCCGTCAAACTTTTTAGAGCTACATTTGGGAAAATAATTGTCAACAGACTTTTCCAAAAGTCTGTCATGGACTTGGTATTCTGGAAAGTACGGTCATTCCGGAGCAACCTACAACCCTTACATTTAAATCCCGCGCCAATTTCTCTCGATGCAGTGCTGGATTTTTCATTATCCATAATTCGCTTCCATTCAGAATTGGAGTAGCCACTGTCTCATAAAATTTCATTTTTTTGTCTTTCCTTGATTTATTCTGATAAGTTTTGTTTATTATTCCACACACTCATTGAAATTTACTCGTTTTATTTTCTGTGCCTTTGTCCAAGTCATAACTAATATCACAACCAAGATCATTAAAATTGGAAATTTGATCGATCACTATGTCGTCAATTTCTATTTCTGAGCGAACGAGGTATGTACCATAATGGGCCATAAATTTAGTCTTCGCTTTAGATGTTCTGAGATTATACTAATTTTCACCAAGTTTATGTAGTTTATATAGAGCTCTTTGTATTTTTTTGACTTTCTTGCAATATTGTTACATCATCGGCGTAAAGAACAACATTTAGATGTTGGTTATTCTTTAACTTATTCTATGACTAACAACACATTTCCATTTGTTAATTAGATCTACATAAATATTAAAAAGAATTGGAGATAAACATCATCCTTGTATAAGTGCCCTTTTTGTTTAGGTTTCTTCAGACTTCTTTGACCCAGTATTTATAATAATTTTTGTGCCTCTATATAAACTTATTTCTGCACAGTAATAATAACAGTAATTCCTTACCCAAACAAAGATGGGGAGGGGGAAAGCTACACTGTGGTCTCCCGTTGACCCTCTTCTCGCCGAGGTATGGTTGTTATGGCTCATGTTTAATTATACCACTGTAATTCTAGTTTATTTTGCACGAAAAAATAGAATGTTCCTGAAATGTCACGAATTCAAGCTTTCTATATCATTTAAAATTACGTCTATGTTCAGTTGTCTTTCCCTAAAAGTGTATTTTCTCTTCATATCTTTTGCGGCAAACGCAAGTCAACATTTCATCAGTATTTCCCAGACTTCGCTAGGCTTCTTTAAAATCCTTAATCTTTGTCAAGTCCTGCTGATCCTGCGGAAGCTGCAGCCTATGAGCTTTTGTCTCACATGCAAAGAACGTCCTAAGTACGTCTCTGATCTTTTATTAACGCGCTTTATTTCCAGGGAACATTCTCGTAATGAGTAGCTGAACCACGGGGAGGGACAGAAAAAAACCCTTTGTGTTCGCAGAAGCATTTAGCAAGATGAAAGAAGTTTTGACAAGTTAATTAAAAAATAGGAAGTCTCTTTCACAAAAATTTGAATTTACTAGAATTTGAGATTGCATAACATTAATATACGTTCATCACTGCAACTATTATTTATGCAATAACGTTATGCAAATATTTTGTGAATTTTGGGGAATACTTTCCTAATTATCACAGTGATTTTAAAAAGTGTTTATCAGGTAGGGTGTAATACCAGTGTATTTAATATGTGTCTTATCTAAACTCCAGAATTCATGAAACGTCCTAATATTTCATATTTTTAATTTCTTTTTAAACTCAAAGTATATTTTAGGTATATCAATTATTTCTTACCCCATTATTTAAGTACCGGGAATACATTTGACCTTAACCCTGGCAGCCTTTTAACCCGGGAAGAACCGCGTGGGAGAATTTGGGCTCTAGGCCTTATTATTTTGTGTACGGTATTGTTTGAGAATATTGTGTACTCCAGTAATTTTCAGTACATTTCCCCTCATCTTTTATCTGAAAAATCCATTACTCGTCCACATGGCATCAGGAATTCTCAGGCATTGATTTGATCTCATGAGGGTCTCTGGGGTTGCAGAGCTCTCTTACGTTAGACCCGTGCTGTCAAGTAAGACCGACCGTGGCATTGCTCATGGAACTTGCGATAACCTGCATTTCCTGTGACACACTCCAAATAGGTTCTATCAACTTTCAGGAGGATAACACATAATTGATACTACCACGAATCGCGATAAACGAGAATTGCAGATGGAAGTTTTCATCGTATTCAAACTTGATTTATATTGAGAACAACACTAATAGAATTGCCACGAAAGTTGACATTTAAAAGAGCACAATATTTGCATCAAGAACAAAAACGAGAAGTAAATGTTGTAAGATGTAAGACAGGAAATTAACAAGACAAGTGAAACTTGCCCATGAAATTTGGGCGCTAAAGCATCTGAATTGTGGGAAGCACAACAGTCGTACGTAAATAACTTTCAATGATTTGTAATGATTGTGTGTAAAAATTGATTACTGAACTTTACCCATTCATTTTCAAATTCACATTTAAAATGTACTAACGTTTATGAATGTCTTTTGCAATATATTACAGAAAAAATATTTTATGCATCAAGAAATGTTTGATTTTTTAAAATAAATTTATTATTGTAATTGTAATTAATAATGTACTCGATTTAATGAAATTAAAGATGTGTCATTTAAATACTGAGTTATATTAATTCATGATCTTAGATGATCTCTTTGCAACAAAAGTTACTTAGGTTTCCGTTCCCTCATAGGCGAATCGTCACTTTCGTAGGCAAGACACGGTCTCTCCCGCGTTAGTCATATTGCTGGACGATGATTTGATTTTGAAACAAATAACCATATTTTCACTTTCACACTTATAGATTCTGACGGTTATTGCTGTAGAATTTGTTTCTACGTTCCTACTCGCGCGGAAAGGAATTCAATAATCTTGATAAGAAAACAAATCTCGTTCCAGAAAATCTGGTCCGACGCAAAGATACAGAATCGATCACTCCATATTTAACTTGCGCAGGGACCGCCTACGTCTGCAGTTTTAATGCTCCCTTCCGAAGCTCAGTTTAATCTGTTCTACGTATTGGGTCGGAAAACAATACTCGGGCATTTACTGATAGGTTTACGAACTCCACGAAATAAAAGAGCGCCTATCGAACACTTTAATCTGTCGTGTGCACCGAATCGGAAAGTAATGCGATTATAACTTGCCGCACGTCGCGAAGGGGGCGTTGGAAAAAGGGGTGTGGGTGGGAGGGAGGTGGGGTGCGGCCGAGGCAGAAGGGGAATGCGGAAACGTTGCAGTTTCGTCTCGTAGAGAGCAACGAAGCACCTTTCAATTTATTGACCTCTGATTCGCTTTCGAGGCGCCAGGCAGCGTCGGTCAGGAAGAGGATCTCGACCACTTTCGGAACGTAAAAATTAAAGTTTCAACAAAGTGCGAGAGGAGAACGGGCTTGTTCGTGAAACGAAGCGCGGCGCTGGAACGGGGCAGCGTCGGGGCAACAAAAGCGAGTCGTAAAGTTCTGTAAAGCGATCGACGTCCGTCCGACGAAGGCGGAGTCGGTGCCGGTGCCGTGTGGGAATTAAGGGGGCCTTGGATTTGTTTCCTGCACCGGGTGCCCGGCCTGCTGACCCATGTGGGGTGGAAGATTAGACCGCGGTAGACTGCGTCAATACACGGCCTGCGGATGAGAACTGGAGTGACTGAAGGGAAACTGTCATGAGAATGCGATGAGAAAGATATTCAATTTTGTAAACGTATTTATTTGTTACTGATTTTTTAACCTATGCTTCATTTTCATGATATTCCCATTTCGTTTCTTTTGTTTCATTATTCAAAGTCAAATTTTCAATTACAATCAAAGGGTCGCTATTTGGCAGTAAGAAGCGTTAATTCTGGATCGAAGGTAAAACGTACGTGATAACTTCAAAATTATATGCTCAAAATATCATATATATTACGCTCTTATAAAATATATTGGGATAAAGTATCTTCATGTGGGGGTGACTTTTGAAAAAAATTCTTTTTTTCGTAAAATATTAATAAATTTTTACAAAAAAGGCCAATATGTTGAAACAATGTAAATGTACTAGATACAGTTACCAATAATATTATACTTCAGGTTCATATTTGAATTACATTACATACCTTTAAATTAAGCATTTTTTAGAACCATTTGTCAATTCAGAGATAGGCATTCACGTACTACAACTATGACTGTGACCTCTAATGTGAAGGAAATTTTTAAAGATCATATTCACCCACTGAATAATATTCCTTAGCAAGGATGTTCTCCTGACTCCTGTGACCTTCTTTTTACTTTCTCGCTACGAAGTACAGTAATGTAATGCTGCGCAAAAAAAACGGCAAATTTTTGGCAGAAAAACGTTTATTACCGGACTCGGGTAACAAAAAGGTGCATAAATGCAATTGAAAAATTTAGGAAAAGATTCTCTGACACATAGTGTAGCCAAAATCGATGTTTGTAGGTCCTTGATAGCGAAAAATTGATGGACGGCAAAACGTCTGTCCGTCTGTGAGCAACACAAGATTCTAAATCGTTCAACCGATTTCCTGCAAAACTGAACTTCGCCAATCAATCTGGCTAATGTCCCTTGAATTTGAAACCCATATTTTAATTTTGGAGGGTAATTTACATGAAGACCCTGGGACATTTTCCAAATTTTCAAAAAAAAATTGCTCCATTTTTTAAATTAAATGTTGTTGTTAGATAGTGTAAAGGACGTTTAAGGGAATGGTGCAGTCATCATCTTCGTTGAAAACCCTGATTTTTCGAAAATTACAAAAGTTCAAAAATTTTTCGGCGTCATCCTACACCTACAATTATGAAGATAGAGATTTTTTCCTTAATGAAACCTGTTCCTTAAAAATATATTTTGAAATAAGGTCATGTACAATTTTTCGGAAATATCAGAATTTTTTGCGCATTTTTTTGTGAAAAAAGTGCGTTCTGATTTAGGACCATTGGGTTTCAAGATTACCTGAAAGAGTTCGTCCTTTTTTCCATGGAATATATGGCTCTAACATTTCAACTTTTTCCATGAATTATATTAGATATTAGACTGTGGTAATTGTGCATAATTACGATGAAAATATTTTCTTTACTTCAAATACATGCCGTGGGGACAAAAATAACTTGGCTGGATATCGTAACATGTTAGGGCAAAGTCAATATCCGCTTATGAATATAAAATTTCGATTCGAGAAATCCATTTTAGCTTCGACCAGCAAATAAACCAACAGATACCGGGAGCGAATTAATCAAATCTGCTTCGATATATAATGCGCCAAGAAACATTAATCACCTTCTAGAAAACCCAATTCACAAATTGTATCTTATCGCCATCTATTATTTAACACCGTCAAAAATACACAACGGAGCGAGACATTCTCTTCTACTGACTCGCAGTAGGTGCCACTCAAGCTGTCACAGAGACATTGATTTCTGGGGAGCCCCACGACACGTCCCTTCACGAAAGCAGTAGTGGCTTTGGTGGCTCACGACATCAATTAATGTCATTGCAATAACTCTGGCCGGGAGGTTCTAGGGTTGGAGTCTTGACGGTGGCAGGATCTGTGACACAAGTTAGATAGCTAGGCCGAATTCAACCTCTATCTGGAAAGGAATTCTTGCGGCCGGCTGCTCCGATCGGTAGTATGGTTGCGTAGGCTTTCGCGACCGGTGTCAATATTGGCTGGGCTATCCGGGACAAGCCGGGTCTCGTTTGTTGTGGTTAACGTTTCGGCCAACATATTGTGGCCTTCCTCACAGTGTTATGAACGCTATGAACACTCTGAGGAAGAATCTGCGGAATTATCAAGAGCTATCAGAATGCGATCGGTAGTAGTGCGTGGTTTCGTCGATCAATACCAGGCGAATGCCGGAGCAGTACGCTAACAAACGTGTCAGGTTGCGTGCGCTCTTTCCTCTTACTTGTCCTACCCTCACCCCTTACGTACATACTTCCACTTTCGGGAACTACACTGCCACACATTTCGGGAGACCAGTCTGGAGCCAAATAAACCAACAGACACCAGGAGCGAATTAATCAAATCTGCTCCGAAATATAATGCGCCAAGAAACATTAATCACCTTCCGGAAAACCCAATTCACAAATTGTATCTTAACGCCATCTATTATTTAACACCATCAAAAATACACGACGGAGCTTGACCTGGTTGGAGCGGTGTCCAGCTGGTGGAGGTACTTTGTTGCGAAAACCCCCGCCAGCCAAAGTGCAGGTCAACGCCGGATTTCATCATCCAGCGGTGGAAGAACATAGTCATCCCTAGGGATAAAACATTCACTACGCTAACGGGACTAACGTCCATAGCAGATGACGCGCTCAGAAACACGAAATAATCAATCAACGCACAACGGAACGAGACATTAAACCGACTCGCAATAGGTGCTACTCAAGCTGCCACTGAAACATTGATTTCTGGGGCTTGCCTCGACACGTCCTTCCACAAAAGCGGTGCTTCAAACCCACAGAGGGTGCTGGGCGCCGTATGATCTCGGGTCGCACAAAGGAATCCATTTTTCAAGGTTCGAACGACGGAGGGGGAGGGGGCAAGCGTCGTAAGTACGACAGTACGCCGCTGTCCCCAACAAAGCCCTCGGTGAGCGCAAGCATGTGTTTGACAGCGAGTCGAAGTGAAGCGGATCAGGTGAGCGATTTGCTCTCACGCCCACGCAGCACCTGGCTTCCTTCCTACCGCCCACCTGCACAAAGGCTCGGCGTGGCCTAGAGCGTGCTCGGACGCACAAGCGGCCGTGTTGGTTCCGTTGCAAGATTAAATTCGTTACAACGTACAGGCCAGGCACTACGAGAGTTTAGGAGAGTCTTTTGGCATTTAGATTCTGGAGAACCTTCTCCATACTACATATAAGGACCGAATTATTATTAATAATATTAATATTTATTATGTCCTGCTAATGAGCTTTCGCTCAGTGGCAGAGTTATAAAGATCACATAAAGATACAAATATAACTTAAAAATACATTCAGTTCGAAGAAATATATTCAGTTCTGATTCAGAAATATATTCAGTTCGAAGAATGACAATATTTTATATTTTTCATAGAAAGTTTTATTTTTTTTTGAATCGGTTAGGCAAAAATCGTTCTTTCAGCCTAGTAATTAGTGTCAACATTATTGTTCTCGAGAAAGTTGTTAAGGTTTATAAACAAAACCATTTTCATGTTTTAATGCTTTTTTTCAATGCATATTCTGTTACTTGAATAATTTACGATTTGGTGCGCACATTTTTCGCAGGTAATTTTGAAAACGTTTAAAATAGATACAATAAAATTAATTTCTTAATAAATGGAATGAATAAATTATCAACCATATTTACCTGCCTCGCTTTCCGAAAAAAAAATACTTTCCTGTGCGTAATTTAGGGGGAAAATATTACATTCAGTTCACAAGTTTGGAAGTAGGGATTTCGGAGGTGGAGTTCATTTTAAAGGACACAAAGTGGGAAAAAAAGGATTTTTTACCGTCATATCTGTGTGGGGAAATGTGTCTCACTGAACTCTGGTAGTTCAGAAACGTTTGATTTCTAACTTGGTACACACTTCAGGAATACAGTCTGTTGGAGCCCTTCAAAAGATATTTGATATATTTTAATTTTTGGAGTAGGTACTTCAAAAGAAGTCTTAACACATTTTCTCCTTTTTTTTAAATATGGATAATTTTTTTTCAGTGTGTTTCCTTGGAGGATGTTCGATGTTCTTTGAAATGGCGAAAAAGTTTTCATTTAATATCAGAATTTTTGAAAATCGGAAATATTGAATTTTCTCTCGAACCAGCCCTGGATATTTAATATTGAACCTAGAGGTTTCTTATTAACGCAATCGTTTCTCCAATATGTGGACTTTGGATGTTGGGTACAGATTTTTTACAATATTAGCGGTTTGGTTTGATTTAAATCTAAATGTGTCAACGTAAATATTTAATATTAGTAACTAATATTTTCTGAAAAAATAGTTTAAATATTTATCTTTAAACTTCTTTAATCAGCCTAATACACTAAATAGTATGATTATAGGACATCATTCATTCGTACCGGTTGTAAGTGAGTCTTGCACTAGACGTCGCATCCCTAATATACTCAGATACATTTTTCCTAAGTTTTACTCTTCTAAACACTTCTAATATAACTTTGAGGATGGTAATAATTTTGCAAGAAATGATTAAACAGAACTAAAATGTTTGTTCAAGCCCTCTCATTGAAAACTTTTATTGAAAAAAGAAGTTAATAACTAACTAATAACAATACCATATAGGAATGAATTTTACTATACTTTGAGCTACAACACATTCTAGTAACGAGCCTTTGATTTCGTAGGACCAACATTGAATTTCACTTCAAGAGAAGTCTGAAGATACGACGCAAGTAGCGTCAAAAATGGGTCTGGAAAAAGTTGAGTTTGACAGCAAATCAAAGGGAAGTGGAGGTCGACCGACAACACTTCCTTTGAATTGTTCCTACCCTCCCTTATTCCCACCTTCAAATCTCACAAAGGACTCGTTTGACGTCAACGCGATTGGCAACGCCACGGTGGCACTAGTGTCAGGTTTGCGCGAACTTGGTGGTTCCGATTCTTATAAACAATCGTCGTCTCTCGTGTCGTAACTCGACGCGAGTGACTTAACGTCAATTCCTGTAAGTTTCTTTTATCTATATGTAATATAATCGGCATTTGGAGGAGAATTATGCGTTTAATATTTTGAAAAGAAACGATGAAGGAATGAAATGTTGTGGACGGTGTGGATGTTGCCGTGAATAATCGTACTATTTGAAAGTCTCTCAGATTAATAAAAAAAAAGAAAAATGATTAGACATAGCTAACTTGGTGAAAATACAAGAAATTATTCTAATAACAAAACATTAAATAAAATAACGTGCGTAAATTCCATTTGTGCATTAATTGCTGGAAACACCGATTATTCTCATCTCATTAATATTTTATTTCTATAACCCTTGTCCAGGAAAATTGTTACTGGTTGAATATACTAACTGTATACTGGTTGAATATTGCAACAAGCTGAACCGACACTGAATTCCACACACAGCAGGTGTTTCTTATGCTTACATAACTATAAACATTTCCGTCACTTGTCGAGATCGTTCACGGTCGTGTAAGTATAAACGTTCCACTCAGGACGTCTACTTTCGTATTTGTTTGCAATTGTACCTGCATACTTACCGTCTTAATAAACAAATGCACAACCTCACATTGTTATTTTCATATATCCTAAAGTTTATAACCTGAATAAAGTTTGCTAAGATAAACAATGTCAGGACAAATGTGAAACGTGCCTGTTTTCGTTACGAGAACAATGCATGTTTAGTATTATTTGTGCAAAACTATTGTACGATTGCTTAGTAAAAGAATGTAATTTTCCAGTGTCATGTGTTTCACTTTCTCCGCATTGTTGACCATTAATACAGCATCTATTGTATAGTTTGTACTGCATATTCGACTGAACGATTTAAAAAAATATGACAACAAAATTGTGTTAATTAGAAATATTGTCTCTTTTAAATATTTATATTGCTGCCATAGAACAAATTTAAAACAAATTTCTAACATGAATTATTTAAAATATATTTTTACCTACATACATTTTAAATGTTCTTTTTTATTTAACTGCACGAAATATTTCAACAGAAAATGTCAATTTCATGAAGAAGAGTTCTGCCTCATATCTTTTTGTTCTGAAAACTAAAACATCAAATTTCTTATTCTGCTAATATTTCCATTTTATACATATATTTTAATTAAACGCATAATCGTTAATGCATCATTTTGCCTTATGAAATTGTTTTCTAAAAGTCGAGATGTAACGAGGTGTATATAGAGGAGAGATTTCTGATGTTTTCAACAGAAGTTAACAACTGTAATAGAAGATAAAATAATAAGAAATAGGTGTTTTCAATTATTGACCAATGATGACCAAGACTCAAAATATGATAGCACTTTATAAATATTTTTTTATTTTTGATTTCTGATCCGTATAAGTTTTGAAGCAAATGTGTCTGAAAGAATACGTAACACTACGATAAATGTACACTATTAATACTTTTCATCATTTTAATACAAGCAAATATGCCCGAATATAACCTTATTTCCTTCTGGTATTCTACACTTCTGGTATTTAAGAATCTATACAAGTTCAGGAAAACTCAATTTTTAATAACTGGAGATTCGAATCTTGTAAGGTAAAAATTCTCCCATAAATTTAAATTACACTTTTCTTCTGAGTGGCTGATGTAAATGTTCAACCCATGGGATTAAAAAAAAACTTTGAACTAATGCAAATAATGTACTCTAATCAGTTACATGAAGTCAAGTTTGAGAAATGTGAATCAAACCCCTACATATTCTTATTATTTATGTCATATTGAGCCCATTTATGGCATAATACTAAGTCAGGCACAAAACAAATATCAGATCCAAACACTTGACACACGTTTGTCCACGCGTCGAATCTGAAGATAGAATTGCGCCACCACCCTCCAGTTTTATTTTAAATCGCGAAAAATCAGCGTGAAATTTACAATTTACAATAAGGTTTTCAGAAATTTCTTTTGCGATTAAAAGAAACTGGAGGGAGGTGGCGCAATTCTGGCTTCAAATCGGGATTCAGCGTGTTGACATTCTAGATGAACATGTGTCGTCTTCGGGTCTGACAACTTTTTTATATACGCCTGTGTAATCAGCCGAATTATTTTCAAGGTTAGATGATCGCACCGTCATATTTTGTGTCACGAATTTGTTGTAACCAATCCATTCTTTGCATTCATTGAAAGCATTGGACGTCCTCTTCCCGGTCTTTCATTTTCCTCGCCGGTCCTGCTTGCTCCGCTACCGCAGCGCGATCGACGTAAAAATAATTGCGCCCAAAATTGCTCAATTAAACAAGTGGGGTAATGGGGCAGGTCGTCACAATAATTGGGGGTGTGTTTAGAGCAGGCTGCCGCAGTCGAGCCACTGCCACCAGGAGCGCCCTCGGCGGCGATTAATGAAGTTACGGCGAAGTCGACGCCAATTACCCTCAACGACTCGTCTGATCGAACGCGCCGAAACGCCTGTTTATTTATCACCGCTTCAATGGTGACACCATAAAGCGTTTGTAAATTTTTTATAAATGGATAGAGAAACGATACGACAGTTGGAACTAGGTATAAAGATAAGGATAGAGATGAATAATCAAAGCAGTGGAGGAATACACAGCATATAGAAGGAAGAAGGTAAAAGAAGTTGGGAAGGAAATTGGAAAGGTGCAAAGTTTGGAGATAGCACACTTAGGCAAATTGTTTATAAGGAGGAATTATACGTCTGTTTTACGGTGTCAAGACAATTTACAGAGTACTAACAAAAGAAGGGTACTATTTCTTGGAGTATTCGGATATTATCGTATGAAATTGTTTACGAGTAAAATAGAGGAATGAAACCTAATGATCATTAATTCATGGCGGAAAAGCAATATTATTATTTTACGATACACTGACGTTCTTTAAAAATATCTCTTAGAATTATTAATATTATCAGCATGACATACACCAATCCTGAAATTAAAAACGCTATTTTTTTGCACTTGAAAGTAGTGTTCATGAATATCTTTCGAGAAAAACATTCTTTCGAGAGAACATTCGAGAATATTCTGTATGACTTTGGCCTGCAACATCAACAGATAGATTTTAATGTATTTTGTTTAATTTTTTTATAATTTCTGGAAAACCGTCGTATAAGGCAGCAAGTAAACTTAAATAATTAATTTTTAAATATATTTATTGATAGTATGATACACCGTTGACTCTGCGACACGCGAAAGTATATGATAAACCGTTCTGCAAAGACTAATTCCGTAAAGTTAGTTTCTCTTTCCTGAATTATTGAAATATTTTCATTAAGTTGATGTGGAAATAAATTACATTTACCCCATTACCTTTCACAAGCCCACTTCTATATTTATTTGCTTTTCTTCTCTTTTTTATGAATTCCTCTACATTCATTTCATCATAATTTCCTCCTCCTCCTGATTTTTTCTCAAAGTTGCATTTCTTAACAGTAGTCAACTCATCTGCTGCTAGACAGTGACATTCAACGAAGTTTTTCTGTGTTCTTCAGACATTCCAACCACTCTGAAGGGCCTTGGCCCAAAAGAGTCTCCGAGCCATTGAGTGTCAGCGAGTCATTCTGGGACAGATTGTTCCAGCCAAGTTGAGCGCATTAGAGAAACAATGCAGCGGCTGCCCACCTATCGAAGGCTGCATCGTCACGCTGAACCGCCAGCAGTTCCGGCCAGTTGTCTCCGTTAATGTTTCTCTTCTGGCGCGGGCGTTCAACTCTTGACCTTGGATTCACAACGGCGAAAGCTGGGAGGACGAGCGTGTGCGATATGATTTAGTGGTGTTGAGAGAGGTACCTACTGCAGTTTACCTTATTCGCTGTTCAAAAGAGAAAAGTAGTCACTGTTAAATCGATATATTTTCCCCGTTCGTTTTCTTTCGTTTTCATTATTTGTTCTATTCGTTTTCATCAAAATTGAACTTGATAATGATGCTTTCCGTTAATTTTTTTCTTTAAATAGTTATTTTTTCGTTATCTCCAATTTAATTATTTTTATATGTACGAATAAAAGAAATATGTGTTGATTTTATAAAATAGGCCTTCTTGTATGAAATGAATTGATCGTATTTCTATGCACGGATAGAAGTTTAGATCACTGAAAATATAACCTGTTGAGTATTACAGATGAAGTAAGTCCGATATTCATTACCAGTAGAAAATCGTGTTTTAAAATTGTACACGTCGGTTTGAAGCTACTATTTATATATACGTCAACAACCAGTTCTATCAATTCTGAAAGCAAGGAGATGAGATATACTTTCATCTCTTTGACACATGAAAAAGGATTTATTTAGTTGCCAAGTGATAAACTTCACTCGATTTTTTTCAGTTTTGTCAAATGATTTTCTATATGCTGCTATACCGTTTTAAATTTAAAAAAAGCGTGTTCATGATTGAGTGAAAGACGTAAATACTGCTATAAGCAAAAAATTAAGAGAATGCCTGGCGGTGGAATAATATGACGTGTAAATACTCTTTGAAACTCACATCTAGGTGGAAAGAAGAAAGGAAAAGCGGAATGGCCCCTGCAGCAAACCTATTTGTGACGCAATGTTTAAAGATCTACAAATGAAGTAAAATGAAATTGTTTCTTGTAGCCTGCAGCATCAAAACTGTTGCTGAACAAACTGTTTTTCCAAAACACATAGAGTGCACACAGAAAACACATAGTAGCACATAGAGTGCTCTAGAACAACACACACTCATATTACTCTGCAATAAATTAAATATTAACTTATAGTGCCACGGAGTGGCACAGACTTTCTCGTACTAAACTTTTCTAATTTCCTTGTTGTGGGCTAGCTTTTCTGTCTTGCCCCATCCTCTTTCAAGCTGCCATCTATCGCCGCTCAAAATACATTCTTTGAAGTTTTTTCTAGTTTTTGGTTTCCCAATGGTAGATTCGAAGTATTACTTTTAGAAAATTAAAAAAAGAGTGAAATCTCGTTCTGAAAGGAAATTTTCATTGAAAAATTTGGAGTCTTTTCAAGAAAAAATCGTTTAAGCTCTAGTGTAAATGCGAAATTTGAAGCACTTTTTAACAGGAATAT
Source organism: Acheta domesticus (assembly GCA_031308135.1). Taxonomy (NCBI): domain Eukaryota; kingdom Metazoa; phylum Arthropoda; class Insecta; order Orthoptera; family Gryllidae; genus Acheta; species Acheta domesticus. Next base: position 91,171,531 of record JAHLJT010008756.1, on the reverse strand, counting down.
TTTTCAAAAAACTTCATTTGAAGTCATTCCACTCACAATGCAACAAAGTACACGTATCGCTAGAAATTTGCATATTAACGGCGTGAGAGGTATTTCAAAAACATTACATTTGTGTAATTTTTGAAAAACGAAAGAATACTCCAAAATAAACCTCATGTCATATTAAACAGTGCAACTAGCACTATCCGCATGAAAAGTTTGAAGAAAAAAAATTAGAGCCATTTTTTGAGAAAACGGCGTTGGAGCGTTTCTGCAAATACGGAATTTTTAGCTAGTTTTCACATAAAACGGTTGAGTTTTCGACAAACTTTGTATGACATTATTTAAAGCATATGTACTGTATAAATATATTAATATGAACAAATCACCGCTAATGTAAATATTAACGATGTGAAAGACAAGTAAAAAATTACATTTTTGTAATTTTTGAAATAACAAAAATTGAGCAATACGGCATTGTATTTTCGAAAATTGCAAAAAGCTTACATTGCAAAAGTACATTATTGAATTCAGAGATTTTTGCCTTAAATGAAGTCTGTTCCAAAGATCTTAAAGAAAGGTCATTCATATTTTTTTTAAAGTGGTGTTTTGCAGAATTTCTTCTTGAAATTAATGGAGGTCATTTTTTTAAGTCTCAAAACGCATTACACATTTTTGCTCAGTATTTTCTTCTACGTATAGAAAAAAGGACGCTTAAATGAATGGCTCAGGTCTCATTTTAATTGAATTCTGAGAATTTTTGGTAAAATTACAAATTTTCAAATATTTTTCTTATATAATGCGAAAAAATATGTGCTGTTGTAACACCACTTGTTACAACATTGTGTTATGCATGGCTATTAAAACTAATCATACAATTTAAATGTGAGAAAAAAGATCATAGTGTGCAGCATTAGAGTATCGGCTTGCATTTAATGAAATGCAAAAAGTTGACTAGCTTTTATATCCGAATTGCCCAACAAGGATGCCCAACAAGGCCCAACAAGACAGGATTTCTAGGAGATGTCAGAACAATAATGGAGGCAAACATTCTATCAAGGTTACTATATTAGGTTTACTTCAGAAACATTCTATACAAGTATATAAATCAATATGGATAAGAAAAATATGTAGTGCGTTTGAAATACCTATTTAACACTTTTTAATGCCTATTTTATATTTTTAAACGCTTATTTTGCCTGCCTATTTCTACAGCTTTTCGTGTCTATAAATCCGCAGCTTAATTATGATTCACATTAAGAGAGTGACGACAAAGTTGAAACTCCGAAATTCTTGTCGCCTGCGAGCGCTTCCTGTCAGAGCGGAAGGGATCGAGGGAGGGGCGGTGGTGGCCTTGGCAAAGAAGGTGTGCGACGGGGGGGGCAAGGGGGCGACGGAGATGGCAAGTGCGAAGATGTCGACGCGCTGGAACCGAGATAAGCGTGGGCGAGCGCCGCTCTCTTTTGTTTCCTGCGGTGGCGACGCCAGCGCCGGCTTATCGGCCGCGGCGGAAGAGGAAGAGCTGCTGAGCTCCTCAGCGACTCCGCGAGCGCCAGATGGAGAAGACCTCGCTCACCGCTGGCAGCGCGCGGCACTCCGGAAGTTGCCGTATCAAATCCGATGCACTAAAGTTTTGCACTGTCTTCACTTCGCATGCAAGGAAGTGCACTTGTCGCTTGTAACTGTGCCACTTAACGGATAAACGGATGAACGGATCAACGCTGATTCGAATCCGGGAATGCAAGTCTTTGAAAAAGTAACTGAAAGTTTAGCCTTAGTTTAGTTAAGAGTTTAAATGAAAACATTCTTTAACTTTCCATATTCTCAACACATTACGTCTTTGCAAAGAAGAATGAAATAACTTTGGAATTCTGTTAATGGTTCACAAATTCAAAATTTGCAAGTTTAAAATTCACTACTCCAAAGCTCACAACACATTGGATTTTATCAATAAATATGCATTTATGACTAAATATTGGTAAAAATACATTATTTGTTAAAACATGCTGAAAGTTTCTCAAATACAATTTTCTTTAGAGCCTTATTGATGGACTCTAGAAGCCTTCATGTTTTAGTGCAAGAAATGAACTGTAAGTTATTTCATTTTCTGAAAGTGATCATAAATAAAACAAGCTACCATGCATGATAAATTAAAATAAAAAAAAATGAATTTCGTAACATAGAATTTGTTTTCATTGATAATACTGCAGATAGTACAAATAATTCTTACCGCAGTGATTGTCCGAAAACAGAAATGATATCTTAAATTTTAAGTGTGAAAAGAAAGTCAATACCATCCCCCCAAAAAAGCCTGTTCAGATGTTCTCTCCAGGCACATTAGAATGTTGAGAACTCGGAATTTGTGTACGTCAGACGGAAGTGGCAACCGGTCCTTTCGCTAACAACTTCCGCAGCTAAACAGCAGTAGCCTCTGTAGCTGCCGCTGAATGACCTCCAGACGCCACAGCTGCCGACCCGCACTGGCCCGCTCCGTCCCCGACCCACCTCCATCCCTACCTCAGACCTGCGCCTCCGCCACCACCATCACCATCACCACCGCCACCGCCTCCACTAATGTCACTACCAACGCCTCCGCCATTGCCATCCCCACCGTCACTGTCACCATCTCCGCATTCACCTCCAACTTCACCTCCACCTCCGACGCCGACACAGCTACCACCGCCGCCACTACCACTGTGGCTACAGCTACTGCCACCGCCACCGCCGCCGCTAACATCATCGTCATTGCCACTGCTACCTCCACTGCCGCCTCCACTTGTATCTCCGCCCCTATCTCTGACGCGATCGTCACCCCTCTCTCCGCCGCAGCCCCGCCCCATCTGTCTCTGGCACCTCCTCCGCCGCGCCCTCACGTTGGGGGGCGGCACTAGGTCAAGAACGGGACCGCACTCGCGGCGGACGTCCGGCCCAAACATCCGGGCTAGTGACAGCGCACGGCCGAGCGTTCTCACCGCTGCCATTCACGCGGCAGAAAGAACCCTAGCCGCCGTTCTGTTTACGAATCGAGGAGCTCTTTTCACCTTGTGAGACATCGCTCGGGATGTTCTCGTGTGCCATTTGGCAGGCGCTCAGTTTAACTCCTTGCGGCGACTCCCGTCTTGTTCTCTGCGTCGTACGAAATGAGCGGAGGCGTTTACCAATGGCCAGTTGTTCTCACGAACTCAAATAGAAAGGGAGAATGCAGTTCTTGGCTTCACGCTTATTAAGAAAACCGAATTCAATTATCCTATGGGAATGAATTGAAACAACGCCATTGTTATGGGGTCATCCCTAGGTTTTCTTTAAAAAATACATTCATTCTCTATTCCTACAAACCAAGCAGAATGTAAAATATAATACTAATAATAGGGATTCAAGTGTTTTCTGCGAATACGCTACACTATTAAAGAATGAAAATAATCACTGAAAATAAAATCTGTTGAAACAGTTCCTAAACAACTGCTAACTATAACACTTAGTTTTGTCTGACTTGTGCAATGACGTAGCTTATTGAACACAGTGATACGATAATATTCCTTGTGACATAAAAATATTGTTAAAAGTTTGTTTTTCGTTGACCCTCCACTGTTTCAATTCACTTCAGCATATAAGTTGAACATACGCTAGCTTCAGCAGTGTCACAAACGGCTGCAGCTTCGACAATGTTCCTGATTACGACTTTCTTGATGGCCTTTTCCTTTGGCACACACTGTACGCAATTGGTGCAGCGCACTGGTTTAACATGACTATGGCCATGCTTGGGAAAAAAGAAAGAAATAAACACTAACTTAGGAAGGAATATTCAAACTCTTTTACAATGTGTACTATGTTTGTATGTAATGAATCATTAGAATTAAATCGTCGTTGACAAATCTAACTTACCTTTCTATTACACTACATTATTCTTTAAAATTAGCTATTACGTTTTCATTATTTTATTACAATTCGGTTCTATTCCCTGTCATTTATTAGGCATCGGAAAATCTCGTAATTTACAATAAAACTACCAATGACACGATTTACAAAGTTTATATATCAACTCTGCCGCGCAATGGATGTTGTTTGATTTCCATTAAAAATCAAATATTGAAAACTGTTGAGAGAGTAAAAAATAGTTTGAAACCTCGCACACACCGAAATGGATGACAATAAAAAACCTCACGGCAGAATATTGGACTAGGGATTATTGTAATACTTTCGTGTTTGATTTATTCTGCTCAAATACTATGACATCGCGGACGGTGTAAGTGTGAATTAAATGAGGTAAATAATTGGTTTGCAATTGGGGTGCAAATAATAGTTTTTCACATTTTGGATGCAATCCAGATGACTGGCCTTGATGAAAAGGAAGGAATAGTCTACATTCCAAAAGATATCAACAATAACCAACAAATGCTCTGATATTTTGATCGTACGTTATACGTTAGGCCTTCCGTTAGGTGTACAGTTTTACATTATATTTCCTGTGAAATTTCAGTAAGCATTATATGCACTCAAAAATCTTTAATAATCTTAACACTAATACTGGCCTTGGTTGTTTAAAATTTATCATTATTAGGTTGAGAGGATGATTTTAATATTTTATTGTATGTTTGAAATGTAACAACTACAATAACAATAATAATAAATAATAAAAATTAAATAATAATAATAATAAATAAATAATAATAGAATAATAGATAATAATAATTATTATAAAATAAATAATAATTATTATAAAATAATAGTTATTATTATTATAAAATAATAATAACAATTATAAAATTATTATTATTATTATCATCACAAATGAGAATAAAAGCAAATACCATTTGCTTCAAGAACTACTCGTACTTTCCGAGAGAAATCTATTTTATTTACTCAATTCTCTTCAGACTGACATAAAATCACAATGGCAGCGTTGCAATTGGATGTGAAAATACAAGTGATGTTTTGTGTATCTTCCGATGACAATCCCAATTTCTTCGTGTAGAAACTACATCAATATTAATAAAGGCGAAAGAACAAAACATAAAACAGAATGAGAATACTCAGTTTAGATGGAATTGATATGAACTCAAAGCTTTGCGCAGAAGCAACGTACGTTTCATAAACTCATTTAACATAAAAAGCTCAACACTCGTTAGCTCGCAGTAAAAGCCAACCCCCAAAAATCCGACAGAAGAACAGCGACGTCACAGCACAAGAGGTTACGCACCCTCGTACACACGTGCCCGAAACACGTATCTCTCCGTGTAAAAGGTTACCACATAAATCCGCCCCCCTCCCGCCTCGGCGCGCCGCCCTCGTAAGAACCCCAAAAATCCTTTCGCGTCCGCCCTCCCCCCTGGGCCCGCCTATTCCCGGGAGCGAGAATTTTTTTGACAAACAGCTAAAGCACATACTATTTTCAACCAATCAAAAATTACGTTACATCAATAATAGAAGAAAAATAATGATAATAATATATATTATTTTCTAAGAATGATTCTTGGGAATCTCCTGGTTTTGTAGTCAAGTATTTTAACTTTTTTATTACTAATGACGCCTATAGGCGTCCGGATTTTTTCGTGCCCTGTGTGCTAACGCCGCCCCGAAATGGCTTCTGACGCCTATAGGCATCTTATACTTCGCGCGGCTGTCTTCCGCTTTCTTCTGAATGTTGAGGGTCTAAAGGACATTTCTTTAGTTTAAACCCTTATAAAACTAGGGACTACTACTGTGGATATTCTCTTTGTATCTTAAAGGTGGCCCTTTCCTAATGGCCCTAATAAAACTTTCTCCAGGGTTTTCGGGTACTATGTATCACCCTTACTTTGTGTTAGGGCATTTAAAAAAATCCCTTACTAAACGAATATTCAACGCTTATTTTCGGGGCGATAATATCTCGAGTTATATTTTTGCTTACACTGAGAATACTTCATTACATCGCGATAATCGCGTTTTCAAAATAAGAGATGTCAATGCCATTTGACCATTTTCCGAAGACTAGCAACCTCATTATCCCCGTTCGAGAAATTGGGCGTAGAAAGCCTAATTTTTGTTCAAAGGACGGCTGTTTTTAAAATAGAATAATCTTTCAAAACGAACCAGGCTCGGAATCAAATTCTTAGGAAATAATTCTCACTTTTATTATTCGCCATGAGTTACGATATTTTTATGAAGAATGTATTTACGAATCAGGCTTGGAATTAAATTCTTAGTGTTGTGTGATTGTGAAAAGGAGGAAATAATTATCGTCCCGTCCTGGCCTAGTGCGCGCGATCCACACAAAAACAGCCGTCCGACCGGTTCCGTCCGTCCGTGCCATACCGACCCAGCGCGCGCGAGGCTTTACGCTTTAATCCCATGTATAATTTTCTAATTTTTGACGCTTTCAGAATTTTTATATTCCATGTATAATTTCCTGATTTTTGACGCTTTCAAAATCTTCATACCCTATGTATAATTTTCTAATTTTTTACGCTTATTATGAAGTTAATTCGTTTCAAAATGTATAATTTTCTTAAATCTTTTCTGGTTCCTTATATCTCTGTGCGTGAGTTCTTGACTCTAGAAAGTTTTTTTGTAGTATCACTCTTTATAAAAGATCTCCGGACTTCTGAAATTTTAGTCTGTATTCGATCTTTGAAGGTGTTGCAACTCTTTATAAAAGATCTCCGGACTTCTGAAATTTTAGTCTGTATTCGATCTTTGAAGGTGTTGCAACAAGGTATGTATCGAAATATTATTTCTGTATTGGATCTCTGAATTTGAAATATTATTTCATAACCTAATAATTATTAACTTAAGATTGTAAATTTCTAAAAAATAGATGTTCAATTCATTTAATAACTATTCTTGTATAATTATGACAAAAATTAATTGTAAATTTCTAAGAAGGTGTTGCAACAAGGTATGTATCGAAATTGCAATAGGTGTGTATTGAAAATATTATTTCATAACTTAATAATTATTAACTTAAGATTGTAAATTTCTAAAAAAATAGATGTTCAATTCATTTAATAACTATTAATTATTTCATAACTTAATAATTATTAACTTAAGATTGTAAATTTCTAAAAAAATAGATGTTCAATTCATTTAATAACTATTAATTATTTCATAACTTAATAATTATTAACTTAAGATTGTAAATTTCTAAAAAAATAGATGTTCAATTCATTTAATAACTATTAATTATTTCATAACTTAATAATTATTAACTTAAGATTGTAAATTTCTAAAAAAATAGATGTTCAATTCATTTAATAACTATTCTTGTATAATTATGACAAAAATTAATTGTAAATTTCTAAAATATAGATTTTTTAGATGTTTCAATTCATTTTGTGTAATTATGACAAATGAATTCATTTGTATAATTATGACAAATCAATTTAACTATTCTTGTTATGATAAAAATTATTTATTGAAAATTTTTTTATCTATAACGGCGAAAATCGGAGAAGAAACTCAGAAACGCCTGTTATCGGATCTGTAAGGAGTGAAAATTGGAGATAAGCCTGACCGCCTGTTATTGGATCTGTAAGGAGTGAAAATTGAAGAGGACGCCAAGCTCCTATTAAATCTGTGACGGCGAAAATCGGAGAGGAAGACTGTTCTCATCAAACTGGTAAGCGAAGCTGCCTTTGAGACCTTTTTTGTACAGGAGATCTGCTTCATTAATTGTGCCTGCTCGTTAACAATTATCACAATGTCCAATTGTCTGTCCAACGGTTGTTTATATTACTTGACAATATTAGTTGTCTCTGCTTTATGAAAGCGGCGAAGTGCAATTGGCGAAATCGGGTGAGGCATGTTGCCTGCGGGACCGTACACATTTTTTCAATGTATTTTGGCTTGTGCCTGCTCGTTAACAACGATTGTTTGTCTGTCCAACGGTTGTTTATATTACTTGACAATATTAGTTGTAACAGGAGACCTGCATGTGTGCCTGCTCGTTAACAATTATCACATTACTTGACAATATTAGTTAACAAATAAATGTTCATCACCACTTTTGTCTCTGCTTTATGAAAGCATTTGAGGCAAGATGGCGAAGTGCAATTGGCGAAATCGGGTGAGGCATGTTGCCTGCGGGACCGTACACATTTTTTCAATGTGTTTTGGTTTCTTAATCAGGAGGAGCAATTTTTTTCAAAGTTTACTAAGAAGGCGATGGAGTGTGAACTTGGGAGTAGTATGGTGAAATCAAAAAATTGGTAGCAATTTTTTTTCTAATGTATATTTTATTTAATCGATTTTATACAATTTTTTTTCAATCATAATTTACAGCACAATGTCAATTCAATTTCTAAAGGCTGAGGGTGAAATCAGGGTGAAATCAAAAAATTGGTAGCAATTTTTTTCTAATGTATATTTTATTTAATCGATTTTATACAATTTTTTTTCAATCATAATTTACAGCACAATGTCAATTTCTAAATTTACAAGTGTTAGATGGAGTGTGAACTTGGGAGTAGTATGAGGGTGAATTCAATTTCTAAATTTACAAGTGTTTACAGCACAATCAGTCAATTTCCAAATTTACAATAAAGAAGCCCGACTTCTGGGGTTCTCTAGCCACCCATTTACACACTTGGGCAATTTCCCTGCCCCGATTGTATAATCTTAGATGGAAACTTGTTGGCGTCCAATGATGGACAGACTTTTTACGAATTAAGTTTCCATCTATTATTTTTAATTCGAACACGGACGGTTGTCCGTGTCCGCGCGGGGCAGGGATGAAATTGTACAAAGAAACGAGGCCGTCCTCGTCTAGATCAACTCTAAACGGAGGCCAGCATAACTGCTTCGCCAACTCGACCGTTTCCGCCGTCGCCTCTGTATCAGGGTGTTGCTAAAAGCAAAAAAAAAAAAAAAAATTGAAGTTAATTACATTACAGTTAAATATTGATAAGAAATCTCCAAAGATAACAAAACCAGTTTGCTAAATTTTTTTTGATTCTTGGTTGGCAACGTTGGGAGTTATCCGGAAAGAAATTGTACTGACCGCTCATCGGTATTTTCTCCATTAACGTCTACTAATTTTACTAATATGCAAATAGAGTTTAAGTTTGTAAAAATCAAATGGAATTTAAATGTATTTGACGTTTCTTTCAAACATTGCGTTGCCTGTATGCATTGCTTAATCAAATGGAATTTAAATGTATTTGACGTATTCCAAAAGTGCCCGGTTCTTTCAAACATTACGTTGCCTGTATGCATTGCTTCAAAAAATGGACCTTTAACTATAATTCCCTAAATATCGATATGACAATTCTAAGAAGAAAAAGTAATATTATGCACTCGAAATCAATACCTAACATATCAAAAACTCATCATGCTTCTCTATCATGTAATCATGCACAACTTTTGTTCGAAGCGAACGGTCTGATCCCCTTTTCTTGCATAGAATCTGCAAGAAACAGCAAGTGCTTTTTTATTTTTTTAACAATTTCCGTCAAATTTCCTATTGGTGCCTCATACCATACCTTGTTTTAGAGCATATTCTACCTAATATTACATCTATTTTCAAAATATTAAGCTCCCAAGAACCGTTTGTCGCGGTGCCATAGTGGAATTTGGCCGTTCTTAATTCTGCCGGGAAACTCCCAACGTTGCGTAAACGCAACGCAACATATAAAAATCGTTTTGCAAATCAAACATTAACACTTTTATTTGTACATATTATATTTTGCAAATTGCAAAAATCCACTTTGACCACGAATTTCAAGGTCCAAAGGGGAAAAAAAAAATTAAAATAAATATTCATGTATTATATATTTATCAAATAAAAATAGTTAATTGCAAACGCTTTCAAAGAATGATATTGCGTTGCGTATGCTAATGGCTTACCATATCCTCCAGTTCTCCGGCGGGCTGGCTAGCCTCCAGTTCTCCGGCGGGCATGTTGGACATCCTGGCGAAGTAATGACGTGGTGTCGCTTCTGTAGTACGTCTAGCCTCTCGACGTTTTGTGAGGGCTGTTTATATAGGCGCAGAGAGAGAGGGGGGGGGGAGCGCTGGAATGTCGAATCGGTGTTCGCTGGCTTACCATAGCCGATGGGCATGTGGCGTCGCTAGCCTCTCGACGTGGATTTTTCTCCAGATAATCGTACTTGTTATGGCGTTGAAATATGGCGTTGAAATAAGTTTGTTGAAATAGTTTATAATAATCGTACTTGTTATGGCGTTGAAATATGGCGTTGAAATAGTTTGTTGAAATAGTTTATAATAATCGTACTTGTTATGGCGTTGAAATAGTTTGTTGAAATTGAAATAAATAGTTTGTTGATCGTTGTTGATCGTTGGGTAATTTATAAGCATAAGATCCTGTATTCGTTTAAGCATAAGATCCTGTATCATCCATTTTATATTTTTTAAATATCTTCACCACAAATCTAGCGATATAGCTCACTACAGGCTCACTGATACATTCTTCTATTGCTATTCCTATTGGATGAATACCAGATGACTTTGTCAAAATAGAAATAGGGCATTCTTCTTGGATTATTATTATGCCCCCACAATTACGAATGGCACTGAAAAAGTCTCCAAATGATCTTGAGACATTTTATAAGGTAATACAAATTTTAGCAAGTTTAATTTTGCAACATACGTTTCATAAATTCCTTTAAATGACAATAAACTTGTGTACTTTCCATTGGACAGCTTAAGGCCTTTCAAAAACCTAATTTTTTCAATTTTTTGAAAAACTTTTTCATGGTTTTTAGTTTGTATGCCTAAAATCATTTACATTAAGAATAAATTCCTCTGTAGCCTCAGAATCCTTAAAATCAAAATTGTCAGATTTTAGGGCAACAGCGTAGCCTTACTCACACATTCGCTATTCGGCAAACAGCGAGCAATCGCTCGCCGAATCCCGAGTAGTGTGGATGTGTCGCTTGCTATTTGCCGAATGACGAACGTTCGGCGCTCGCCTTACCCGCCGCGTGTCGGTCTTTTGGACACATGAAAGGGAGCGAACATTTGCCGAACACATAGCTGTTCGGGAAAACGGGCGAGCAGAAGTTTGCTGCTCGCCGAATGCCAAATGTGTGGAGCCACCTTTATAAAAACCTCGTGTCGACTTCGTAAGTCGAATGTTCCATCGATAGTTACGTGTATGTATCGATCATATTGTGTATTATTAATAAATCATCGGAAAGACGTCTTTGCATCAGGTTTCGGCGTCCAGCATCCGCCCTTTGCTGTAGAAATATGAATATACGGAGAAGACATTCTTCACAGCCGAAAATGAAGCCCCTTATGTTAAGCGATAGGATAATTTGACCAATTGCCTGAAATCTATCTTTCGTAATATATTTTATATTTATCATGCATTGATATTTCGCTAAGGAACGTATTGCAAATATAGATAAAAAGATGAACGCGATAAAGCAAAACAAACATGGAAAGAATATTAGGCCTGAGTACATAACTTTAAAGAATCTGAAATGAAATGTTTTAAAGAATCTAACTATAAGATTTAATTCCAATTTTTCGAACAGTTAATGGATCTGAGAAGAAGAAATTCTCTGAAAAGGAATAGATGAAAACTGTTCGGTCTATAGTTGTAAATTAAAAACGTGAGTGAGGCCAAAAACTTGTCTTCAACATAAATTGCAAAAACAAAATCAGTTAAAGACATGCCACCAACAACAGCTTCATAAAAGTTGAATCCCGTGCAGGATCGGTGGGAAAAATAAGAGTAGTTTTCAAAATTGCTTAAGAATAATCTATCTAAAAACTGGTTTTCACACCACTCATACATATTTTTGGAATATTCTTGTGAAACTGTTAATTACAGAAAATACCTGCTCAAATGTAACTCTCTGTCTAAAGCAATCGGTACATATTTTTAAAAAAATTAATATTAAAATTTCTTAAGGTCTGAGGCAGGCGCGGATCCAAGAGGGGTCACGGAGGTCATGACCCCCTAAATGATGAACCGAGTTTTGTGAGAACGTAAGAAGCCGCTTTCAGCACAAGGCTATTAGCTCCATTCATCGATTATCGGTAATTTGTTCTTTAAAGCTTTCGTTTCTTCACAGTTAATTTCCCGTGGAATTATAGGTAGGAACAAAATTATAGGTAATTTGTTCTTTAAAGCTTTCGTTTCTTCACAGTTAATTTCCCGTGGAATTTCTCATGATTTCTTCAACAAAATCGTCGGTAATTTGTTCTTTAAAGCTTTCGTTTCTTCACAGTTAATTTCCCGTGGAATTTCTCACGATTTCTTCCGGTAATTTGTTCGACCAGTTTGTCTAACAAATACTACTACAAATACAAAACAACTGCAGGCATGTATTTTAAATTATTAATGTTTACATTCGTCAGTTCATTTTGAAGCCTCCCACTGTCAAGGAATGGATATTGTTTTATTAGGAAAAACATTTTCTGAACAAAAGGACGCTTTGTAAGTGAAAAAGTGCTTTTCGTCAAGATATTCAATAAAATTAAAGTTTTCGAAATCTTGAAGCCTGTAGTCCGATCTGAGGCACTGTAGTCCATTTATGACTACTTTGATGCAGATTTCAATATTCTCTGCATATCTGAGTTGAATTTGACTGGTCGAGACATGGGCGCGCATCGCTGTAGAAGTCCGTGTCTACCGGGAGCCTAGGCTACAGCTGGGGTTGCGTATAGATAGAGTTACCGGCCCCAAACTCTGATACTTGCGCGTAAACGGGGAAAAAAAGTTGATTTTTTTTCAAGATTCAGTAACAAAAATATTGAAAAAAATGGCACGGAACGACAGATGTTATTAAAAAAATAATTTGGGTGGGTATTATAAGGCTCTCAGAATACCCTTCAGTTTCGCCACTGCTGAAAGACCTTTCGCTGAGTCCGAATCCGGTGATGCGAGGTCGTTGAGTCCGAATCCTGTATCCTGTCCGAATCCTGATCTCTTGACGGCTCTCGGGTTTTAATTATACAAACCTTGGCAATGCAAAAGAAATCAGATCAGTTTTTTAGATGTTTGCATGTCTCGGTGAAGTTGTCCCCAAAATTATAACAAAGTTTACATCATTGTTATAGAAGAATCGCCATTGAAGGAGATTCAAATGTGATGCAATTTTTTTTCAATACACACGTATAAGTTTCTTCGCAAATTGTTTCATATTTTTGCTAATTTGAAAATTATTGTTGATAACTTTATAAATTTTAATTTGACATATTTTTGTAGGCAGAATGCGAATCTGTAACGAAAATTGGGGTTTCCATTTAAATTTCGAAAGTTACACCTGACTCACCCACAGGGGATTGGGCAAGGATCGTATAGTAGTAAGCTGATTGGTATCTGATATGTGATTATGGGAATATTGAATTTCTAATATATTTATTGTGTTAATACCCTCCCCTATTTCTGAAATAAATGCACTTGAGTCTTAACGTGACCCCTCCCAAAAGAGAAGCCTGGTCTGAGGAAGATTCAATTCCATATTTTTGAGACCCCCTCCTTTTTACAGTGACAATAACATTTTTACCCTTTTTATTAAAATTTTAATTAAACATGATAATTATCATATTTTTACCCTTTTTATTAAAAATTAATTAAACATGACAATTATCATATATTATAACTTCTGTATGTCAAATTAGCTGCAGTTACTAAAAATGTTATTAATGTAACCTCAGAGCTTATAATTTTCACTGAACCTTAAAATGTTATTAATGTAACCTCAGAGCTTATAATTTTCACTGAACCTTATTGTTTTTAACTCTTAAATGTCTGTCCCATTTTATTGTACTTAACCCTCCGTTACACGCGCTGTGTTTGTGACGCGAATACACGCGCGCGGACTGAGAGTCCGCATACCTTACATTCGCTCTCCTTCCAAAGTTATTGGCACATTTTCATAGTATTTTATGTGAATATCAAATAGATCTTGTGTTCCAATAAAAACACTCAATTGTTGGTTTTTATATTTGTATTTTTATTAGATTAATACTTATTTATTGAAATTATTTTGATGATTAGTGAGAACACATTTCTGTATAATCAAACAAATTTCTACAAGTAAAAGAACATCTAGAAAAAACAATACATGACAATAAAACATTAAATTGTTAAAAATTGAACAATTATTTATTTCAATTATACATTTGCTATGCAATTAGTTCACAAATAACCCGAGACATGTCGAAGGCATATAAAACAATCACAAGACTTGCACCGAAATCTAGAGGGTCTATTTTTTTTCCTGTCGCAGAAACTGCATCTTCCGCGAGTCATGTTACTTTCTGATCTGGTTTGACTTTCAGTCTTCAAAATCCCCCAAAGTTCCTGTAGACGTAATTTTATTGTTGAGGGAATGGATTCCATAAGCACTTTATTTCTTACGTAATCATTCAATAATTCACGTGAAAGGATTTTCAAGAAGTCTTTCCTCTGACATGATTCATTGTTGTTCCCTTTTACAATGACGAAAGCATTTATTCCACCAATATTCAGAAGGGAAAAGAAAATCACCAGAGACCACCTTCTAGTAATTCGTAATTATTTCAGGTTTGAATTTTTCAGAAGACGGATCAATTGAATCGTCGTCATGCATAGTTGATAATGCCAAAACAACTTTGTCTTGACACAAGCGTCATGTTTTTTTCTAAAAGCAAATATACAGTCACTTTCATAAATATTCGGTCACGTTATATTTCTTTATAATTTTTATTTTATCACAATAGATTTGAGTTATAATGCAACAGAACACGAAACAAAATAAACCAGCACACCTTGAAACCACAATAATACACTCAATATTTATGAAATAAAATAAATAAACCTTTTATTATAATTTAAAAAAAACAATAACCTTAAGAGACCCTCAAAAATATTCGGCCACGTAACATAAATAACACAAAAAAAATCTTCCACTTAGATATTTACAATAAAAAATTAAAAGTTCAGTACTTTGTACAGCCTCCTTTACTTTTTATCACCTCCTCGAGTCGTCTGGGTATACTGCTGATGATATTCTTCAAATAACGTGGGCTTAACTCCTCCCATTCTTCTTTCAGCCGGTCAGCTAAATTTTTTACTGAAGTTGGCGGTCTCAGTCGCAGTGATTCTTTCAATTTACCCCATACATTTTCAATGGGGTTAAGGTCGGGTGATTGTGGTGGTGTCTCCAAAACTTTTGGGCAGTTATAAAGCAGCCATTCCCTCACGATGTGTGCCTTACAATTTGAATGAATTCCGAATCCCAAGTTTTTCGGCCGATTGATGTAAATTGTTTCTCAGAAGGGTCA
The DNA here is from genome assembly GCA_031308135.1 of Acheta domesticus. Lineage (NCBI taxonomy): Eukaryota > Metazoa > Arthropoda > Insecta > Orthoptera > Gryllidae > Acheta > Acheta domesticus. Next base: position 91,156,336 of record JAHLJT010008756.1, on the reverse strand, counting down.
AGTAGTTTTCCTTCGTCATCATTTCATTAATAAAAACTAATTCTCCTACGCCAGACGACACAACACATCCCCACACCATCGCCTTTTCCTCCTCCGTGTTTGACTGTATACTGAATGTTCTTCGCTTTCAATTCTTCTCGAGGTTTGCGCCACACTAATGTTTTATCACCAGATCCGAAAACGTTGAATTTTGATTCATCCACGAATAACACCTCTTTTTCTTATTGACCGCACTAATGTATGGTTGCCTTCTTGATCTTCTTCCACCGTACTCGTTCCTTCGCAGTGCTCTTCTAACAGTTTCTACCCCAACCTTTTTCCCACATGCATCAAGCACTGCTGCTGAAATTTTAGGAGCACTAATTTTTGGATTTTCTTTCACTTTTCGAACCACAAACCTTTCTTCTCGGTCATTTAGATTTTTTGGTCTCCCTGTCTGCGGAATGGATTCATTTCTATCTTCATTCTTAAATCTTCGAACAATATCACCAACAGTTGTTCTGCTTATGTTTAGTATCTTCGATATCTTTCTATGGGACTTACCCTTAGCATGATGAAAAATCATCAGCTACCGTTCTTCGAAAGTTGTATTGTGCTTCCTTTTGCGCCCCATTACAATAACACAAATGACTACTATGAGATATTATACAGTGCAGTACTGCCGAACTATGCTCTAGGAGGTCTAAAACGTTTCATGAGCCCTCGTTTGGTATGAGGAGAGGCAAGAAAGCGCGAGTTTCCCACGGTGGCCGAATATTTTTGAGCCTCGTCCATTTAACAATCGAATTTATTTTTATTTTTTTACACGGAACGGATAATGTAAACAGATGTAATGATGAATCCTATTTGTAGACAATGTATATTTGAATTCTTTTCAATAAGTATTAGTTCACGGTGTGCCTATGTTGTAGTGATTATCATCTAATTTTCGAATATTACATAAGTGACCGAATATATTTGGGAGTAACTGTACTTGATTCTAGAGGCCTCTACTTCAAAGTAGTCATGAAGGGTGGAATTTCACGTTTGTTTCGACGAACGGTTCCAACAATAGTTAGTTTGTCATTTACCAACAAGTCTTCAGCAAGAGGTATGGATACAAACCAGTTGTCACAAGTAATGTTTCGGCCACTTTTTGAAATATGTTTTACCATCCTTTTCACAATAGCATGTGGCGTGTTTTCACATTCATAAGGTCCCGCGGGCTGTTTTCCACAATACACTTCTAAATGGCTAGTGTAAAAACATTTTCGCATCAGTTACAGCAAAGATCTTCAAGCCGTACTTGGCTGGTTTAGAAGGGATGTATTGTCTAAACCCACATCGTCCTCTAAATGAGTCCAACATTTCATCAATAGTAACTAGCTCTGACAAACAGTAATGCTTCTTTATATTTGCATTGAAGTGATCAATCAAAAATCGAACTGCTGCCAATTTATCGACAGTTTTACGGTGTCATCAAATCTCATGCATTTCAGTAAAAATCGGAAACGATTAATGCCCATTGTAAGTCTAAATAATTCTATTCCTGTGCCATCGTTTGCCCACAGATCTTCTAGATTTGTGTGAGAAGTCTTCAAAACTCCACCAAGAAACAGAAGGCCGATACACGCCTTTAGTTCAATAATATTTGTATCTGCTGCATCTCTAGGCCTTGAGTAATTAGAACGAATGGTTGAAATGAAAATACGCTAATAAACAGCTGAAATGCTTCAATAGGACTTTTAGCTGCCTTCGCCTGTCCCATCACTCCCGGAAGATGTTTCACGATATTATGAGCCGCTTGTTTTCGCCTCTTGTTTTGAAGAACAGGCTGAGGACACCATTGAAAACCATTTCTCCCAATATACATTTCATTTTCTACTGAATCATCTTCTTCACCACTTTGTTCGCTTTCTGAATAATGGTCACTAACATTTACAACATCTTCATCGCTGTCGTCATCAGCATCTATCTCATCTAACCATTGCTCAATTTGCGACTCCATGTAGATCCTTTTGAAAATTATAATCTGATTTTATCCAATTTTTTAAAACAGAAAAAATGTTTATGCACTTCCCTAACACTATGTCAGTGTTTAACGACCAAACATGTATTAGAAATATAAAACTTACCTGATTAAGTACGTTTAAATCGTAACACAAATAAGAAACGTAAGAGCAGAACTAATAACACGAACACACGCGCGCGGACTGACGCTCCGCACCGCTAAGTATTCCACTGTGGGCAACGTGCGCAACGATTGTGAAAGGTTTTTTCGACGCCTATCGATGAATCACCACGACCGAGGAGGATACAGGAAGCCGCAACTCAATACCTCATGATAACTGGCAGTGAAAAAGAAAAAAACAAGAGTGCGGACTCTCAGTCCGCGCGCGTGTAACGGAAACTCTAACAGTGTGTTTATCAGATGAGAATGAAAATGGTGGTCTTCGAATAAATCTGTTTTCAACTCTAACAGTGTGTTTATCAAATTAAATTAATTTGTATTTCTGTACTGCAACTAAATAAAAATTTGCATATTTTCATAACCTTTTTTTAGCTTTGCCACTTTCTTTAAGACTTTTTTAGACCTCTTGGGCTCTGAGGCTCCAACCTGTAGCTTATTTACCTTAATGCTAAATAAAAACTCGGATTTATGCCACAAAATTCTAATGACATCAAACGCCATTTCATTACATTCTGGATATGGGTACCTTAATGCTAAATAAAAACTCGGATTTATGCCACAAAATTCTAATGACATCAAACGCCATTTCATTACATTCTGGATATGGGTACCTTAATGCTAAATAAAAACTCGGATTTATGCCACAAAATTCTAATGACATCAAACGCCATTTCATTACATTCTGGATATGGGTACCTTAATGCTAAATAAAAACTCGGATTTATGCCACAAAATTCTAATGACATCAAACGCCATTTCATTACATTCTGGATATGGGTATTCTCCCACGAACTGGAACAGAATTGGATTTATCTACTAAATTTAGGCGTACATGTAAAGAGAGGTGCACTAAAAAATGTTCCAAAACGTTTATTCCCAAATAACCCCAAACACTTTCCAAAACGTTTATTCCCAAAATAAATTCAAAAATAAATAACTCCAAACACGTAAACTGGGCGTACGCAAGTACAAAGCTTGCGAGCCGAGTTAATTGATCGCGCCCGACTGGAGTGCTTTCATCAAAAGACCTTCACTTTCTGAGGATAATGTCTTGTGAATTGCCACGGACTTGCGCTACTTCACGCTAAGCTTAACCCGTTTTTGCCCGAGTTTATAATTTCTTGAATTTTCGTGTATTTCTTGTATTATCGCATGTAAGTAAAAAATGATTTTCTCCGTGTCCCAATAGCTGTTTCTAAAATAACGCCTGTTCCCAAATGAGAACACCGGGTTCGAATGGGTACATGACGGTTTCGTAAAAAAACGTAATTCAGTACTCTACCCATCATGCATTTTGAGCACTTTTATTACTGGAAAAGAAAAAAATATTTACAAATCATAACATATTTATTATGTAAATGAAATACGGGAACTTAGTACCGCGTAAAAAAGAAAAAAATATTTACAAATCATAACATATTTATTATGTAAATGAAATACGGGAACTTAGTACCGCGTAAAATGCATCTACACTGGAAAAGAAAAAAAACTGTAGTTGTTTTGATGACTTATGGCTCCCTTCAGAATAAACTGTAGTGGCATAGTTTTGCAGGTATCTTGCACAATTTTTCGCATAAAAGCCAATTGATCCATATAGTTGTCAATATTTCCTTTCCTGTACAACTGCCACGAGTATTGAACTGCAATCTCCACTTCTGTGACCTGAAGGATACTCGGTAATTTAAAACATTTTTGTCCACTCTGTCTACACTTTCCATATTCTTGTTGTAGCATGATACTGTGTGTGGCATTCCATATTCTTGTTGTAGCATGATACTGTGTGTGTCATAATTACATGAATTTTTTTTGTATTGTTTTCGTGACCACCGCATCACATCTACTGGCTCAACCGGATCACATGTAGTGATAATATGGACAGCCCGGTTGTCGTTCCACTCAATAACTAGTACTCCAGAGTTAGTGTCAGTGCGATAATTGTACGTACCTTTTATTTTTTATTTATTTACGTCAAAAACAGTTAAAAACTGCGTATGACGAGCTATGGGGAGAAGTGAATTACCTCTCGCTAGCTTCTCCATTAGAACAGTTTCCAATTCTGTTGGCCATTATCGTTCCAGTGTACCCGAGTCCTCGGTCCTTCAATTTATTAGCCAAAGCAAAGGTTGAGAAAAAAACTATCCACTAAAACATATTCCCCAATCCAATGTCCTTAGGTCTATCTTTGTCCTTTCCGGTGTAAGTATGGAACTAGACCACATCTTGAACTACCTTGAATCAAGTATTCCAAATTATGGAATCAGGTTTTCATTCATTGACAACTTTTCTACTAATCATGCATGTTTTAAAAATCATTCCTGTCGGTTGAATCAAGTTGGGAAATGTATATGCAATGAGCAAACCTTTTTAGTAACTCAAATCTGTTTCTGGGCATTGCAAGGCTCGTTCTTTGTTCCCATAACCTCCTCCACCTCGGCACGGTCCACGTTTTTCCAGTTGTATTTTTGTGTATCATATCTAGGAGATAGGTACCTGCCAACTCTTCCGCTCCTTCGCAGGTACTACTAGCCATCTTTCCATTCAATAGCAATGGTTGTTTCAATACCGCCAGGGCAATAGCACCCTTGACATATACATATTCGCACTGAAAAAAAAATCTACAAATATAAATAATGAGTGGTACAATGTAAATAGATTTTTCACATATATTGCAGTGCATTTATGTTTAGAGCCCGAAAAATACGTACATACATCTTCTAGTTACTGAAACAATTTAAAAATTGCTAAAAGATACTTTAAATAACTATTTACCTCAATTTCAAGATATAAAATGCAGCCAAATTAAAAAGTATAACGAATAAACACACAGCATTGGCACGCTGACTGCAAAAGGCGGGAAATCGCTAACGTATGAATTCAAAGGCTTTGAATGGTACCTAGCGACATCTATTAGTTGGTAACAGCAGCCAAATTAAAAAGTATAACGAATAAACACACAGCATTGGCACACTGACTGCAAAAGGCGGGAAATCGCTAACGTATGAATTCAAAGGCTTTGAATGGTACCTAGCGACATCTATGTGACACATCTGTTACAACGTCAAGTTAAGGATTAAAGAATTTCATACGTCGATGCAACTTTAATAATAAATAAAAAAAATCATACAATTGAAGTCGCGTCACTCCCAGCGGCGCACCTACCGAGAAAGAAAATAATGCAGGTTGCGCAGGTTTCCGCACTATCAGCCTTACTAATAGAGGTTTGGTTTAAGCCAGGAGTAACACGTTTACTTAGGAATTAACTACTTCCAGAGTAAGCGTGAAGTAAGGGAAGAGTAACTTTTTACTAATAAACGCGGAGTAAGCGAGGAGTATCTACACCGGCGTTACTTCACAAACAACGTTTGGCAACGCCTAAAAACCTCGTGTCGACTTCGTAAGTCGGATGTTCCATCGATAGTTACGTTTATGTATCGATCATATTGCGTATCATTATAACCTATTAATAAATTAAATCATTAATAAATCATCGCAAAGACGTCTTTGCATCAGGTTTCGGCGTCCAGCATCCGCCCTTTGCTGTAAACAAGGAGGTTAGAAAAATGAATATACGGAGAAGACATTCTTCACAGCCGAAAATGAAGCCTGTTAAGCGATAGGATAATTGACCAATTGCCAGAAATCTATCTTTCGTAATATATTTTTGATTTATCATACATTGATATTTCGCTAAGGAACGTGTTGCAAATATAATTCTTGGTTTGAATGAATAGATAGAAAGAGGAACGCGATAAAGCAAAACAAACATGTAAAAAATATTAGGCCTCCCAAGAGTTCAATAAGTGACGGTAAATAAAAAAAATTGCTTAATTTCTGTCTGAAGTTGAACTGAATTTTCCTCATGAGCTTCAAGCCAAGTATTATTACAATTGTACCTGTAATTTAATGTCATTGAGAAATTATGATAGCTTCAAAAATAATAATAAAAGGTATTTTCAATGAATCCAATGGAAAATTGTGAGTACATAACTCTATAAAGAAATGGAAATGTAATGCTTTAGAGAATCTAACTATAAGATTTAATTCCAATTTTTTGAACAGAAGTATTAACAATGTTTTTTTAATGGATCTGAGAAGAAGAAATTCTCTGACAAGGAATAGATGAAAACTGTTCTGTCTATAGTTGTAGTGATACAGTCAACAACAAAATTAAAAACGTGAGTGAGGCCAAAAACTTGACCGCAAATTAATCATTGCAGTGTTATTTAGGGAATATGCTTAAAGGAAATCTTCAATAAAATTTTTGCAAAGATTGCATCAACCAATATATGACTTCAACATGAATTCCTCTACCACAATAATTGCAAAAAAAATTCAGTTAAAAACATGCCACTAACAGCAGCTTCGTAAAAGTTGAATCCCATGCAGGATCAATGGCGACTGAAGACAAAATTAGGTGGGAAAATAAGAGAAGTGCAAGTTGATACAGCTTAGTTTTCAAAGTGACTTAAGAATATACTTTAAAATCATCTATCTAAAAAATGGTTTTCACATCAAATTTTTAAATTAAAAAACTCATACATATTTTTGGAATATTATTGTGAAACTGTTGCAGTAACAGTAACAGCAGGAAGCAGTAACTTGCCACAGAGAATTACAGAAAATACCTGCTCAAATGTAACACTCTGTCTGAAGCCACATAAATCGGTACATATTTTAAAAATAATTAAAGATTTTTTTAATATCAATTTAATATTTTTTAAAAACCAATGATGATATATAATTAATATAAAAATTTCTTAAGGTCTGAGGAAGATTCAATTCCAAGATGGCACAAATTTTTAATTTTTAAAATGTTTTCCAAAGGATAATAAATAATAAAAATATTTTTTAATGGACTATTCATTCTATTTCAGTTTTTAAACCTTTGACTTTACTATTAGGTACCTTTACTGCAAAATCATTTCATGAAAATGTTACTTTTGTTGTCTCTCTATGGAACAGTGGATTTACCATTTTCAAGGCACCAAACTAAAATATTTTTGAGACCCCCTCCTTTTTACAGTGACAATAACATTTTTCAAAGAGGATATTTTACCCTTTCTATTAAAAATTAATTAAACAAATACAACATGCCTCAAATAATAGTTTTATTCAAATATTTACTTTAAAAATTGATGACAATTATCATATAATATAATGTCTGTATGTCAAATTAGCTGCAATATCAACACCATAACTGACAAAATCTTACTAAAAATGCTGTTAATGTAATATTTTGTTTATAAAATCAGAAATAGTATTCTTGAAAGATAAACCTCAGAGCTTATAATTTTCACTGAACCTTATTGTTAGTGAATTGAGTTTTGAATTTACTAAATAGAGTTAATTCTTGAATTTACTAAATAAAGAACACACTGGACTGAATTGTCTGTCCCATTTTATTATTTTAAATTGTTTGTACTTAAAAAGCTAAATGTTGGGTGTATGAAAAGAAACCATTTGAGTCAGCTGCTGTGATGGATTTTGGCATGAAAAATGTTGTCATCTACTCAAGAAGTTGAAGTAGATGAGAATGAATATGGTGGTCTTCGAATAAATCTGTTTTCAACTCTAACAGGTGTTTATCAAATTTAATTAATTTGTATTTCTGTACTGCAACTAAATAAAAATTTGCATATTTTCATAACCTTTTTTAGCGTTGCCACTTTCTTTAAGACTTTTTTAGACCTCTTGGGCTCTGAGGCTCCAACCTGTAACTTATTTACCTTAATGCTAAATAAAAACTCGGATTTATGCCACAAAATTCTTAGAACACCAGTGCTGCAATGAATGAATGCCATCGGATTTATGCCACAAAATTCTTAGAACACCAGTGCTGCAATGAATGAATGCCATCGAAATGCAGTGTGATAATAGTATGAAAAAAACAATGAAAAACTTCGCCATTTCATTACATTCTAGATATGAGCATTCTCCCATGAACTGGAACAGAATTGGATTTATCTACTAAATTTAGGCCTACATGTAATGAGAGGTGCACTAAAAAACACTCATGTTGAAGAAAAATGTTCCAATTCTGAATCTTTTGTTTGTTTTGAAGAAAAACGTTAATATTAAATGTTATAAATTAACATTTAAAAATAAATAACCCCCAACACTATTTCACATTGGCACAAAGCCGTAAACTGGGCGTACTGGAAAGCTTGCGAGACGAGTTAATTGAGATGTTTTGTCAATAAAACATCGCGCCCGACCGGAGAGCTCTCATCAAAAGACCTTCACTTTCTGAGGATAATGTCATCTCCAAATATTCTAACCTCCTTCGCTGTGAATTGCCACGGACTTGCGCTACTTCACGCTTACTCCGAGCTTAAACTAGGGGTTGACTGGGAACAGCGGTTGCCATGGTAACTACGCCGCCCTTACTCCAAGCTTACGCTACTCCATGTTTATTAGTAAAGATTTTGGCTACTTCAAGCTTACTCTAGAAGTAAATTTTACTCAACGTTTATTAGTAAGGCGGTTTAAAATTAGTGTCAATGTAAAGGTAGATAAATACTCTATATTATGTAAAATACCTGGCGCAGGTTTCCGCACTTTAAAATTAGTGTCAATGTAAAGGTAGATAAATACTCTATATTATGTAAAATACCTGGCGCAGGTTTCCGCACTTTAAAATTAGTGTCAATGTAAAGGTAGATAAATACTCTATATTATGTAAAATACCTGGCGCAGGTTTCCGCACTTTAAAATTAGTGTCAATGTAAAGGTAGATAAATACTCTATACTCTTCCGATCGACGTCCACTCTCGACTGAACGGGCTCCACAACATATGCTAAAATGTTCACTCTTCCGATCGACGTCCACTCTCGACTGAACGGGCTCCACAATATACGCTGAGTTTCAAGAAGGCTTACGCTGAGTTTCAAGAAGGCTTATCGCTCTATGCTTTACAGAATATCGTCTATTCATACTTTTTCGAATAATTCAAGCTTATATTTACAATCCTGAATCGATACATTAATATTTCAGCAACCTCCAAATGCCCATTTCGATGCAATAATCCAAATGCCCAGTTCGATATTTACGTCCTTCTTTCCTCATGAAATTCTTCGATATTTACGTCCTTCTATCCTCATAAAATTCTTCGATATTTACGTCCTTTTTTCCTCATTAAATTCTTAAGGCGTTTCAAAATTTCTTATATCAATTGCACTCAATTCACTGATGTCCTTTTTTATAATACCTAAATAAACAAAATTTCTTACAACAATAACTATAAAAGTATAATTATAATATAAAAACTTACTTCGTAATAGTACCTTAACAGAACCGGGTCTCGGATTTTTCTCGCGAAAAATATGTTACCCTCTTGTCGCTAGCGTGAACAAGGATTCTTCCTACAACCACTCCGACGTTCCACGATTCACAACCGACGTTCCACGATTCACAACCGACGTTCCACGATTCACAATAGTGTTATTATTTAAAAAATTAAATAAAAACACAAAGCACAAAACCGCGAAATGCTCTGATTTCAAAAAGGAAGCGTCGAACGTTTACAAGTTAGCCAACTGCAAATCGAGGAAGGATACAACGACCACAGAACCTTCGGTTTTTGTTCAAAATTGTAATCTCATAAAATTCCAAAGAATAAAAAAATTCAAGTGTGCGTGGGTCTCACGAAAACTCACATCATATTAGTGTGCATTTGTGACCTGGGACATGAAAAAAAGGATTAATAAATTATTACAATTAAAAAATACAAACTTACATATAATGATCAAAAATACACAATAAATATACAATAAATTGAAAATATCTTGAGCGGATTATCCCGCTTGACTATAGAACACACAAATAATAATTGTTTTAAGACAGTAATTTAAATTATTAATATCCATTACTTTTACAAATAAAAATAAAAATTACCATTACTTTTACAAAATAGCCATAGATAAATCATACAAAAAACCAGGTTCACAGATCAATTACTTTACTTAATCTTTGTCGTTTAGCTGAATTTAGTAATTGCTGTGTCTTATGTTTTCTAGTTTGTTCAATCTGTAATAATTTATTTATTGTTGGTAAATGTAAAGTAGATGAATATTTTCTTAGAAAATTTTTAGAAAAATTAAGAATTTCAATATTTTTATTGCGAGATAAAGCATAGAAAATTATCTTGTTGCTATGCTGGTCAGCAAATCTTTCAGAAAAAACTTGATATTTTGAAAGGTAATACCAGTTTAACCAATCTTGGTACTTGTCCATAAACAATTCGCTTAATTGTTGATATTGTGAAATAGCAACTGGATTTAAATATTGTATATTTGCTTCCATAAAATATTCAGATAATACTTGATATCTTGATAAATTCAACCAATTGACTCTGGCTTTAACATAGGGAATTAATAATATTCTTTCCGGTATTATTTGATATTTTGACGCAATATTCCAATTTATATCATGCATAAATCTAATCATCAATTCTTCACTGAATGTTTGAAATTCTGAAGCTAATGCCCACCATACTACATCTTTTTGAAAGCATATTAAACATTGTTCATCTAAAATTTGATAGCGAACTACTAAGGCCCTATCCATAAACTTCATATTATTTCTCATAAATGAACTAGTTAGTTTTTGGTATCTACAAGCAATTTGCCAATTTATAAAATTTCGAAACTTGTAAAGGGATTTCATTGAAAAAATTCTAAATCGTGATAATATGTTCCAGTTAAGATAAAATCGAAAGTTGTATACAAAATCACTCGGAAGTATAGCATGCCTAGAAATAAAATCCCAGTTAAAATTATTGCTAAATAGTATAATTGTTTCATAACTATATTTATGGACATCTTGAACTGTGAAATCTGGTAAATTTTTCTTTAGTATATTACGTAAAAAAGAATATTTATATAGATTATAATATTCTAAACAGCATTCTAGACAACTTATTTCTTCAAAAAGGTCTTTTATATTTGATATTAATCCTTTATAAAATCCAGTTAAAGGAATTTTATTTTTTACAATATATTCTAAAGCTATACTTTGTAGTTTTTTTGTTGATTTTCCCATTTTGTTTTCATTACTTCATTTTCATTACTACACCAGACATCTTCACGTTATCACTACACTACACACTTTCACACCACACCCAATTTTTCTTACGACAATACCAGATATACACGGTCATTTTACATCACATCACAAGATTTTCCAGAAACCTTTTTTATCACACAAGAACAATATATTCTAAAGCTATAATTTGAAGCTTTTTGTTGATTTTCCCATTTTTGTTTTCATTACTTCGTTTTCATTACTACACCACACATCTTCATGTTATCACTACACCACATACTTTCATACCACACCAATTTTTCTTATGACAATACCAGATATACACAGTCATTCATCACTCAGGAACAATATTTTTCACAATATTTTTCGATCAATTGCAACACGTCGACAACGTAAAGTCTATGTTTATTACAAAGTATGGGCGATAATGTCCGTAAGAACATTATCGGTAGGACCAGTAATACACTGTTATATATATATGCTCTTACCCCTTCCCATCTTCATGACGTTTACGCTCCCCCTTTTTTTCCCTTCCCATTCATATTGTGACGATTTTTTTACGGCTACGATATAGAATATTACAGAATGTTACTGCGTCCTGTATTTGACGATCTACCGCTCCACGTTAACACAGCTTCGTATATGTATAATTAGAAATATTAATTTGTTAAACAATTTGATCAAAAAGGTGTGTAACATTTTTTTAGACATAGAAGAGAACTTGATACTTAGGACAATATGAAAGTGAAACTTAGAAATGATGAATACGAAAATCAAAGCAATATGCAATTTGAAGAAATGCAATTTGAAGACATAATTTGGGACACAATTTGGGAAATGGAAGAAAGAAATATGGAATTTGAAGATATGATTTGGAACATGATTTTGGAAATAGAAGAAAAAGATTTGCAATTTGAAGACATGATTTTTGAAGACATGATTTGGGACACAATTTTGGAAATGGAAGAAAAAGATTTGCAATTTGACACAATTTTGGAAATGGAAGAAAAAGATTTGCAATTTGAAGACGTAATTTGGGACACAATTTTGGAAATGGAAGAAGAACTCGAAAAAAAGAATATAGTTTCAGAAACGAAAATTTTGGAAATGGAAGAAGAACTCAAAAAAGAAGATCCAGAAAACCTCAAAAAAGAGGATTTGTAAAGGGTCTTCAACTCGAAAAAGAAGATCCGGAAAACCTCAAAAAAGAGGATTTGTAACGGGTCTTCTTCCCCTCGGTCTTTCGTCTCTAGCAATCCTCACGATTTTAGTTTCGGAATTATCCAATTGTTAACAAATTTTTATTGATTAAAATACAATACATAATATATTATTTAAAGGTTATTTGTTCATGTCAATTATGTAAACCATTTGCAGATAAGTAAAAAAAAAAATATCCAATTGTTAACAAATTTTTATTGATTAAAATACAATACATAATATATTATTTAAAGGTTATTTGTTCATGTCAATTATGTAAACCATTTGCAGATAAGTAAAAAAAAAAAATATCCAATTGTTAACAAATTTTTATTGATTAAAATACAATACATAATATATTATTTAAAAACAAAAAGTTTTATTTAAATATATCTAATATATCATCATCTAAATATTGTTTTATAAGTATTTCTCTAGAAATATTAAATTTTGTTTCAATAAATTTGTCTGTAATCAACATTTTCATAAACGTAACATTATGATTCTCTACTTCTCCTTTTAAAAGAGCAGGAAGTTCTTTTATACACTGATACACCATTTGATGTTTATTTATAACTTGAACTGCTAAACATTGTAATGAAAACACAGTTCGAATAGGAATTTTTAAGGTATTTTTAATAAACTCAAGAGGACAATTACCATACATATCACAAATATCTATATGAGCACCATGCTCTATTAATAATTGTGTTGAATAATATATATTGTTAAATACCTTAGTAAATAAATAGTCATAACCATGTTGTATTAGAAGCAAACTAAAATATTCAAAAGTTTGTTTATTTGTGAGGACATGTACTGGAGTCGATTGAAAATTATTTTCAACATTCACTAATGCTCCACATTTTATCAATAGTTTTGTTACTTCATAATCTGGAAACATAATATACATCATTGAGTTTGATTCTATTACATTGCCTAAATATAATGTTAAATGTAATATTGTATCATTCGTACTCGTTTTAGAATTTACTTTTAAAAATGAAGTAATAATGGTTTGTACTAGTCTTTGATTTTCTTTCTTTTGTATGTAGTTGTTACAATGTATAATTAAAACAATTAAATGAGAAATACACCTCATAACCATATCATGGTATTTATTATTTAATTCATTATCATTTTTTAAAGGTTTAATTATATGATATTTATTAATGAGTAACTTAAAGACAAACACTAAATCATAAAATACATCAGTGTGTCTGTTAAAAATTGAATCAAAAAATAAATCAATTAAATCATTTAATATTGTAATAACTAGAAATTTAAATTTCTTTTCAATTAATATCTCTAATACGTATAGAAATAAATCTATAGTTTTTCTGTAGTTCTTTTCATAAAAACACTTATAACTCCTTCGTATAATGATCGATAATGTTTTTTTATGGTGTGTTCCCAGAATTCGATCATAAATTAACATTGAATTTTCATTCAATTCATTTACTGAATAAGTGTCAATTAGTTCAAATTCCTCTTGCGACACAAATTCTTTCATATTTTTTATTGTCTTTGGTTGTTTGATAATATTATGCTTTTTACGTAGTTCTAAAGCTTTCGTGAAAAATGTCTGTGCTTGTCGTTCCGTACTTGCTCCTATTAATTCATAAGCAGCAATTTGTCGTTCGGGTGAATATTCAATATTTTCGAGAAGATAATTCATTATGACTTCTTTATTTTTTATGCAAGCATACTGTAACGCATCGTCTCCGTCTTTGTTACGTATCATAGGATTTGCTCCATGTTTTATTAATATTTTTACAGTTTCTATTTGGTTTTCTTTAATTGCGTAATGTAGTGCTGAATTTTGGTAAATATCTACTCGTGTTACATCAGTTCCTTTTTGTAAAAGGTAATCACATAACTGTTCACATTTTACCGATAACATTAAACAAGTAACATTGTCCATAGTCATATGTTCAATATTTGCTCCATGTTCGATTAAAAATGTAGCCATATTAAAATTATTTTTTAAACACGCAATTAACAACGGAGTCGAACCGATACTAGAGACAGCATTGACATTAGCACCATTCTTTACTAAAAATTCTACAATTTCTACATATTCATAAAACACGGCACACCATACAGGTGTCGTCACGTTCCAATAATTAAGCATTGTACATAAACATTCTATGTTCGCATTACAATGAGTGACGAGGAATTTCACAATTTGAAGTTTTCCATTTGCACATGCTAAGTATAACGGTGTGCAAGATAACGAATTGTTTGAATTATTGACTATATATTTTCGTATCTCCAATGGTAATGTCAATAATGTTCTTCGCAATTGCAATGATAAATGTACTAAAAAATTAAACATAGTTTTACCATGCTCACTATATTCCATATTACATTCTTTAAGTAATGTCGATATTATATGTTTAATAAAGTTTTGAAAGTCTTCCAATGTATTAATAAAATATCTATTATATAAGTCTTGTTTATATTTTTTATACAAATAATCACATTGTTTGTCTGTTGATGTATCCATTTCTAAATTACTGTCTGATGATACATTCATTTCTGAAATACAAAGTCTGTCTGTTGATGCCAATGTCGACTTTATTAATATGTCTTTCCTACCACCCCCTCCTTCACTTCCCACTCCCTACGTAAAAAACCAACCAATGGCAAAAATCAATGCACATTTTTCTAGTCGTCCCTACCACCCCTTCCTTCACTTCCTACGTAAAAAAAAACGAACCAATGGCAAAAATCAGTGTACTTCCTACGTAAAAACGAACCAATGGCAAAAATTAGTGCACATTTTTCTAGAATTAACAAAAAGTGTTCTCTAGAATTATCAGAAGAACAGGATTTACAGTAACAAAACATTTACAGTATTGACTTTCGTGGCTCCTGCCTACTTCCATGTTCTCTAGAATTATCAGAAGAACAGGATTTACAGTAACAAAACATTTACAGTATTGACTTTCGTGGCTCCTGCCTACTTCCATGTTCTCTAGAATTATCAGAAGAACAGGATTTACAGTAACAAAACATTTACAGTATTGACTTTCGTGGCTCCTGCCTACTTCCATGTTCTCTAGAATTATCAGAAGAACAGGATTTACAGTAACAAAACATTTACAGTATTGACTTTCGTGGCTCCTGCCTACTTCCATGTTTTCTAGAATTATCAGAAGAACAGGATTTACAGTAACAAAACATTTACAGTATTGACTTTCGTTGTTCCTGCCTACTTTTTGAAAGTTTATTGAATGTTGCTCCTGCCTACTTTTGCTCCTACCTACTTTTTGAAAGTTTATTGAATATTGCTCCTGCCTACTTTTGCTCCTACCTACTTTTTGAAAGTTTATTGAATGTTGCTCCTGCCTACTTTTTGAAAGTTTATGTTGCTACTGCCTACTTACATGTTGTCTAAAGTTGCTACTGCCTACTTACATGTTGTCTAAACTATTTGAAAAATTATTGACCAGTATTTTCAAAAGAAGAACAGGATTTATTGATACACACTTCGTTCATATGCTTATGGGTATTCAGTATGTTCTTGCTCCTGCCTTTCCATATGGTCTAGATTATTTTATTGTCAATTTGGTAAAAGGAAATATTTTCTTAGGATCAAACATGTAGGTAAATAAAATCAATTTGCTCCTGCCTCTTTCCATGTGGTCTAGATTATTTTGTCAACTTGGTAAAAAGGAAAATATTTTCTTAGAAACAAAAAAAGGGAAAAAATTCTTAGGAACGAACATGTAGGTAAATAAAATCAATTTTCACCAATTTTTTTTATTAGATTTTATTTTTTCACCAAAAAAATCAAAAAAACAAACACCAAATTAATACATAATAAAAAATTCATGAAATTATAATATATAAAGGGACATTGGGATTTGGAATTGTGTAAGTGTAAACATTCTGTTTAATTTTATTTTTGATTATTTACAATGAAGAATTGCCAGTGGCATTAATCGCAATGCAACCTACGTACAAATATCAACCTGTAACCCTACTTCCTGTAAGTAGGGGACAACGTGTTCAAAAGTGGTATATCGTGAGTTGGTATGGAGTGACCAATTAAACTATCTCAAGGGTACCCAATTTTGACGTATCAGGGACACTTCGTCCATCACCCACCAACACGTGTGTCCGAAAATACCACCAATACCAAGGTCTATCATTTCTTGCACATTCATGTAACATGCTATCTAGCATACACAAGTTTATATCATTAACTTCAGTATTATCATTCTTCTTTCGACTTTTTTCATGTGTTTTTTTTGGTGGTACACCGTTGCAGTATTGGGACGGTGAAAACAGCATTAATAACCAGTGTCACTAATGTTACTTATTTTGTGGGTGCTTTTCCAATAAATTTATATTAATCGATCCTTGAAATCCAAAATTCCTTAGACTCTATAAAAATCAAAAATAATTAACCCATGGAACCCAATGCTCCTCATTGTTAGATTTTAAAACACTTCCGCTGTCACTTCTATCCTGATATTTTTATTTTTTAATAATGATACATTACTATTACCTATTTGTTTCTAACAGTATTATATCTGACGTGACTCAGAGGTTAATTTGTCTAAGGGGGTAAGGATAGCAACTCACTGAGAGGGATCGGGACTGCTTACAACCTGCGGGATAATGTTTCCTGAGGTCTTGGAAGTTCGTTAATTCACACACACTTATCTTAACCTAGTTTATTGTTTGTGATACATATACATATAAGTGGTATGAACATGAAGAGTGAAAAAATTACATGGTATACAAAAATATAGTTATACAAAAATAATACTGATGTAATGCCATAACTAGAAGAAAAACAGAAAAGATATTGCACTCAAAAAATTTAAATGGTGGAAACTTAATGTACGATGTCCCTGAGGATTGTGCCCTCTCACATTCTAAAGATGGGAAAAACAATTCAGCCAAAACAAAAATCAAAAAGACAAAACATTAATAAGGTATCTGAATTAAAAAGAAATGTGCGGAAAGTGTAGGATAACGGGGTCCATGCGCCAACATGACTTATGTCAAAAGTTTACGATCTATATCATCACAAGTGGGTGACCAGGCCACTGGGCTCACCTGTGATGAACAGGCAACAAGCTGCTGCCGAGGCACGCGTATATAGGCGGCCAAGCGGAAAGGCAATCGCAATTAACATGAAAGTGACCACAAGTGGCGTTAGGAGAGGACCGTTATCAAACACAACTAATGAGTGCTGAACTGAATTTTACGCAATGCGCTGGGGTAATATGAAAGATGAAGAGAAAATGTTGAAGAATTGAGGGAAAAAACGTAGATAGGTACAGAGAAGAGGGAAGGGAAACGGTAAAGGAAATAGGCATTACCAAAACATACATTTAAAAGAATACAAATACATAAACTTATGTCTTAACTTAAAAAGAATAATACAATAGTTATTTCAATCTGACGTTAAACTGTGCTTTGTGAAGTGGCAAGAGTCTCCCGCGGAAGAGGCATCACAGGTAGTGTATGCCCGTCTATTAATGTAGCTAAACTCACCACAGCGGGTACAAAAGTAAAAATCAGGTAAAAGACGCCTTGAGTTAAAAAATGTATAAGTTAGGGATGGACCTTGACGTGAAATCACTTGAACTTTAAAATCTATACATTTACTATTGATACAGAACCCGTGTAATCCACCAAACGTGGGAAACTCCGCGACAGGCATCCCACAAAGCGGACAGTCCATCACTAAAAATAATACAATTAAATCAAAATACGAAAACTAGAATTATATCGCACATTCATCCAACTAAAGCAACACACGTAATAAAAGCATAAATGGGAGGAGGAAATGAAAAAATGACTGGAAGTACTATTGTAAAGAAATGCCGTAAAAAGAAAAACAAACGAGCATTTCAGCACACTAAACGATGAAGAATCGCCAGTGGTATTAAACCTGCAAGTGCAGGGGATGTCGCAACGCGACCTACAAGGTTTAAACACAGGGATAAACCCGTGACCCTACTTCCTGCAAGTAGGCGGGGGACTACGTGTCTAAAATTTGTCGTGAGTTGGTGTATAGATACCAACTTCAGAGGACACAGAAGTCGCTCCATTTAACTACCAAACTAAAGACGGTGTCCACGTGACGACCGTGCATTGGTAGAAATTTCAAGGGTACCCAATTTTGACAAATGTCGGAACACTGGATTGGTGCCGCGCTCCCCCGAATCCAAGGGTATCAGGGGCACTTGGCCCAGCACCCGACAACACGCGTGTCCGAAATTACCGTTGCGGTATCGGGGCTGTCGATACGGTCGGCCGAAAAGGAGCAACTGAAGAAAAACTGAATAAAGAATAATAACATTATGCATGATGTGGAGTCAATGCAGGCCAACACACTTCCATATTCTCTACAGTTTCATCTTGTTCTATAGGCGCAACAGAGATAATATTTTCATATTCTGTAAAAGGTGGTACTGACACAATATTTGGTATTTCTTCTAATACTTCTTCTTCATTGTCTGATACTTCATTGGTTGGGTCCTTTACTGTGATTTCACTCTCTTGTGTTGAAGAGATTTTAAAATTCTTATAATAATATACATTACCTAAAATAAAATTTTTTCCTTTTTCATTAAAAATTTCTTGTAGTGAATATAAAGATGTATCAAATAGATTAGTTAATAACAATTCTTGTATTTTATTTTTATTACTTTTTATGCAGTTGATATAAGAAGAAAATGTATCCAAATTGATTAAAGGGGAAAAATTAAGTTTTTGTTTTGTAAGTTTAACTTCCATACATTCTATAGGAATAATCCCAAAAGTAATGTAAAAATAGGTTAAAATAATAAAGATATAAGAATTTGGTATATCTTTTTGTAATAAATTTTGTATCCATATTAATATGGTATACACTGCTGCGGTTATATTTAATAGTATTTCAGAATACGCATGTTTTTCACATTTATTACTTTCCAAAACACCTTTTATAACATCCTCAATATTTTTAATTTTATCTTGAAAAATTAAGTTAAAAACATGTCCTAAATTTATTTCTAATGGTATATTGGAACTTCCTATATTGGTTTCAAGTTTGTTGGTATGTTCCAACAATTCAAATTGACCCACCAAAGGTAAAATCAACATATGATAGAGAACATTGTCTCTCATAGGTTTTAAACATAATGAAATCATTTGTTTAAGGTTTAGATGCCCCGTTTTAAAATTGTTATTCAAATAGCAATATAATAAACTAATTAATTTATTGACCTCGGTACTGAAATCTCTGCTATATTTATTCACATCTTCTGCACTGACCTCGTGGAATATATAATCATATTTTTTATCCAAACGTATTGGTAAGAAAATTAAATCTAAAATAAGTAATAGTTGCAAATTTTTGGCAAAAGGGCCATCACATAAAACCATTACATCTTCGTATGCTATTTTGCATAACTTCGTTAATTGCATATGTGCTGTTGACTCACAATATAACGGCTTCACTTCATCTTCAATTTTTTGTTTAATTATAACCGTTGACTCTAATAAGTCCTGAACATGATTTCTATTTTTTAAACATATTTCTGGTTTACCTAGTTGTACTGTAGATACAATATCTAGTCTTTCTTTAATTATATTATTGAAATATTCTCTTAAGTCATGAGTTTCTTTAACATTCATACCGAATGTCCATATTTTTGTCAATTTGTTGATTTCATGATCATACAACACATTTTTAGACATGCACAAAAAAATGTTTTTTATGAATTCATGGTATTGGTTTAATTTTCTTAATTCTTTAAATTCTAAAATGAATTTTTTTAGCTGTTTCGCAACATTTTTTTGATTCCTATTTGTCAGGTTATGGTGATATTTTTTTGCAATGCATGCTATTGCCATGAATGTCAAGGAAAATGATATATCCTTGTATTTCGTTATAATCATTTGTACGGTTTTTTTTTTTAATACATCGACTTTCTATCAATACATTACTTATTTTATCTAACATCATGCTTTCATGTTGTGTCCAAGGTCTATCATTTCTTGCACATTCATGTAATATGCTATCTAGCATACACAAGTTTATGTCGGCATTATCCTGAAAATCCGTGTCCTTAACTTCAGCATTACCCTCCATGTCCTTTTCTTCTGCATCATATCGTCGCCTTTTCCCCTTTTTCTTATACCGTTTATCTGATTTTCTTTTTTTCTCTTCTCGTTCATGTCTCTTCTTTCGACTTTTTTCATGTGGTTTTTTTTTTCTCACACGTCTTTCCTCATTACTACTACTACTACTACTACTACTTTCACTACCACTGTCATTCTCACTATGATTACTAGAGCCACTATTACTTCGAGAGTCACTCCCACTTTGCGATTTCGCTTCTTCCTCTTCCATATTCTTACCTGTTTTTGAAGATGAAGGCACACCATCCATAATCTCGCCTTGTTGATTCACTATCTCGAGGGCTAGTTCCGCTGTCTCGAGGGCTAGTTCCGCTGTCTCGAGGGCTGGTTCCGCTGTCTCGAAGGCTGGTTCCGCTGTCTCGAAGGCTGGTTCCGCTGTCTCGAAGGCTGGTTCCGCTGTCTCGAGGGCTGGTTCCGCTGTCTCGAGGGCTGGTTCCGCTGTCTCGTGGGCTGGTTCCGTTGTCTCGTGGGCTGGTTCCGCTGTCTCGTGGGCTGGTTCCGCTGTCTCGTGGGCTGGTTCCGTTGTCTCGTGGGCTGATTCCACTGTCTCGTGGGCTAGTTCCTCTGTCTCATAGGTTGGTTCCGTTATGGGTCTTGTTTGTGATGATACTGTTGCAGGTACTGTTATATATGTCTGTTGAAACGTACTGTCCGGAACTAGTATATTTGTCGTCACGAATCCCGCACTATTATAAATCAAAGTTCTTTGTATATCGTCATATGTCATATACTCGGATTCCTGCCATTGTTCTATATCATCATCTGTGTAGGTCACGTAAGCCATAAACCTTAAAATCGATCTTCACGCGTCCAACAAAAACTTCAAAGTCTTTCACTCGTTCGACAAAAATGTCTAGCAAAAAATACAAAGTCTTTCACTTGTCCAACAAAAATGCAAAGTCTTTTAGCACCCGTCCAGCACGAAGGCACTCGCGTTTAACATCCTTCAAAAAGACGAAAACACTCGCGATCATTCTCTAACAATATCAAGTCGTAACGTGCTCGTCGATAGCTAACCATGCTAAAATCACACTTCATAATGTGAATGTAAAACCACAAGACCAGTATATATATACCGAGTCCTTCTCCCACGACGGTACGCGTATTTGGAATTGGTGGGGATAAATGAGGAATGGAAGGGAGTTGAGATATGTTATTGGAAGTAGAAACCAGAATAGTCGTTGGGAGGGATAGAGTCTGAAGCTATTAGAAAGTAGCACAAGAAAAAGGGAGGGGGTTAAAAATGTACGTACTTGTGTATGAGTGGGAGTAACGTAGAGCAAGGAGGGAGATTATACAAGAGTGAGGAGAAAAAACAACTTCAGGAGGGAAAAGAAAGGAAGGGGATGGATAAAGAAAGAGGAAGAGAAAAGATCACAAATATGTATATTTCCAATATTAAATTGAGTCATATATATTGAAAATTCAAAATTTCTTTTACATAAATTTATCGTCTCTCCATCTTATAAATACAAAGGTATCATCATGTTCTAACCTACATTCAAAAACTTTATTTTGCAAAGACACATTATTAGACAATTGTGGAATTTGTACATATATGCGTTTTCCCTTATACATACATTCTACGATATTTTTATCGACTCTTTGAACTATAATATCAATTGTTAAATCAAATTTACTTTTAAACAAAATTGTTTTTGCCATTGTCCAATAATAACAACCAAAAATTGCTCCATCAATTTTCGTAATACCGTAATTTAATAATGATACCAACTTTCGAGTTATTTTGGAAAGCACCAGTTTATTTTTTGAATCATAATGAAGTTGTGAATTATGATTATTCAATGAATAAGGAACAATAAGAAAAATAGGTGAAAATATTACTTTGGTACATTTTTGTTCAGTTTTAATAACATCATTGTGTCTACACATGTTGGTAATTAATCTAGCTGCTGAATAATAATTAATTTTATGACTTTTTTTCACATTTGAATCAATTATATATAAAATATCATTAATTATTATGTCATATGAATCCGAATATTCAATACATTCGACTTGGAGAATGAGCTTATATTGTGAATAAATATTGACATATACTTTATCAATTTGATTTTTCAGTCCATCATTGGCGTTAAAAGAAAAAATATTCAATTCGCCAATTGGTTGTCCTGTTTTAGTATATGACGTGCATAAAATCGCGTATTTACGTACTCCATCTGTTTTCAAGTGTACAAAAATAGATCGATTAGGTATATTAAACAAGACACTATTATTATGATTCGAAACTACATATTCGAGATCATTTCGAAATGGTCGTATATGTAAATATGGTTTCAATTCAGATATAAACGATATATTTTCATTGTTTACACAATTTGTATTTTGTAACCAATGGCATAACTTATGTCCCAACTGTTCATATAAAGAATATAAGACATCCGGTTTCTCATACCGCCGAAATAAGTCATACGAAACTTCTAAATCAATTTTTGTGAAAAATTTTTTTACATTTGTGATTATGAAACCAATGCGTGAAATAAGCAAACATGGTGATGAACATTTTGGTAAATTCATTGATGTTTCGACGAATACTAAATATTGAGACAATGTCCACGTTTTATGTTGAAAACAAACTCTTGTACCTACAGAAATATCCTTTAATGGTTGTTCTATCTCTCTCTCTCTTGGAAATAAAGATGCTCTATATACATCAATATATTCACTACAATTATCTCTGTTTACATGCACATGTGTTATTTCTTTTGCAATAGAAATATTTCCAGTTAAACAATGAATGTTCCACGTTAAATCAGGTTTAAAATTTTTGGAACTTACTAATACATCAACTTTGGGATGAATCCTATTATTGGACAGTATTACTCCCGAATTATATATATTATGCTTTAAATCCCAAACTTCAATATTTTTATTACTATGTATTTCGTACACATTGGAAAATCGCAATATTTTTGGAGACTGTTTGTTAATGTAAATAGCACGTACTGTAAGTGACATAGGTGTGGTATGAAAATAACGAAAGAACTGTTCTAGAGAATCTTGAAAGGATGTTTCGGTTAAAAAATTCGTCGAGACACATATTTCGTATTCTGTATTTTCCATTATTACTTTCACGGGTTTTAAAGTGAAAAAATAAAGTAAAAAGGTAAAATATATCCTATATATATATTTTTTAAAATTTAAAAGGATATTGACATTGTTAATTATAACATTAACTTTTATACATTTCTATTATTACATCTTAAAAACTCATCAACTTTTTAAAAACTTTCATAGTTGTGTTTAGTTCTATTTTGTGGTTTAAAATTTCAGAACATGACGCACTAATGAAATTTTTTATAATTATTTTATATACATTGTAATATAGGTAAGAAATGGTTTTGGTTTTTTTATGTGATGAAATTTCTTTCATACGCAACACAGAATACTTTCAAACTTACAACATATAGTCTGAGAAATCCCGTTGTCTTCCTACATATAATGAAATTTCCTTCATACGCAATACAGACTACTTTCTAACTTACAACATATAGTCTGAGAATTCCCGTCTTCCTACATGTGATGAAATTTTCTTCATACGCAACACAGTACACTTTCTAACTTACAACATATAGTCTGAGAATTCCCGTCTTCCTACATGTGATGAAATTTTCTTCATACGCAACACAGTATACTTTCTAACTTACAACAGTCTGAGAATTCCCGTCGTCTTACTACATGTGATGAAATTTCCTTCATACGCAATACAGACTACTAGACTGAGAATTCCCATCGTCTTCCTACACATGCATGTAAATATCTTCATACGTAACGAGGAAATAATTTTTTTCTTTTGACCTTTATATAACGATACACAGATATTTACAATGTCTCTTTTTACGGTTTTATCGCCATTTTCCACCTTCGCCGTTTGTCGCTTTCTTAAATTTTTGTCTTTCGTAATGTGTCTTTGTACATTATTTCCTCGTGTTTTTTGTCTACCATGTTTACATCGGTACAACGTTAAAAATAAATACAGTAGCTCTGTGTAGAAATAGATTTCTACAATCATTATATTTGTATTACATAATATTATTTTGTCAAATTGGTCGTTAAAATCTAGTATTCCTTTAGAAGAAAAAAAGGTTTCGTAAACTTCATAAATTTCAAAAAAATTAGTATTTTTTAGATCAAGTATTAAATTTAATTTAATTAATCAAGGATTACATTTCTAATATTTACTTGCGATGTTGTCAACCAAGCCCATAGAAACTGTTATATCAGAGAATCGTATGTATTACATTACGTAAACAATGTTAACAAAACATAAGCGTAAGAAAGTGACAGAAGTCTAACTGGGCGAAGGAAGTGACAGAAGTTCGAAAAAAAGTACACCAAAGGTTTAAAAAAAGCGACAAAAGAAGTCTGTGAAAAGGGTGATGAAACTGGAAGAAAGAGACAAAGCTTTAATGTTGTACTGAATGAATGTTTATTTGAACAAATAAATATTGAACATATTATTTAATATTATCAAATTTCAATTTTTTACATAAATTTTTTCAGATCATATGGATTCCGAATCACTCTCGACAGATTCAAGTATAAGTCATACAACTATTGAGAGTGTTGTAAGTACTATAACATCTAATAGTACGATTTCAAATTTCAGTTTTTTTAGTATTAAAAGTTTAAATAGTAATGTTTCAAGTGTCAATAGTACAAATACAAATATTAGTTGTAATAGTATTAAAAGTTTTGTTAATATTAAACAAAAAAGGATAAAGCAATTGAAACCACCTTGTTCATGTAAAAAGAAATGTGTAAATAAAATTACAGAAAATGAAAGACAAAAAATTTTTAATATGTACTGGAATGAAAAAAACCACTTTTTATGGAAAAAAAATTTTATCCTTTCGAATATGATTCTTGCTGACAAAGTACATAGAAATCATTCGTATTATTTAAATAAAATTCGAATTTGTAAACAAATGTTCGAAAACACATTAGGAATTTCAAAATCAGTGATCAGTCATATTGTAAAGAGTGTTAAAACAAAAGGCTACATTACAGATGATGGAAGAGGTAAATGGAAAAGAAAAAAAAATACGCAAATAAAACGACATAAGACACGTTCACAGAAGGAATAGAAGTAGAATTACGTGTAATAATTCTTTTATGTTAATAATTCGTAACTAATTTATAAAATTTATAATCATTTAAATGAAATTAGAACTACATTACATAAACAAGTTAAGAAACAAAAGTATTTGAAAGCGACAAATGTCTAAGAAAGCGACAGAAATGTGAGAAGAGTGCGACAAATGTCTAAGAAAGCGACAGAAATGTGAGAAGAGTGCGACAAATGTCTAAGAAAGCGACAGAAATGTGAGAAGAGTGCGACAAATGTCTAAGAAAGCGACAGAAATGTGAGAAGAGTGCGACAAATGTCTAAGAAAGCGACAGAAATGTGAGAAGAGTGCGACAAATGTCTAAGAAAGCGACAGAAATGTGAGAAGAGTGTGACAAACGTCTAAGAAAGCGACAGAAATGTGAGAAGAGTGCGACAAACGTCTAAGAAAGCGACAGAAATGTGAGAAGAGTGCGACAAACGTCTAAGAAAGCGACAGAAATGTGAGAAGAGTGCGACAAATGTCTAAGAAAGCGACAGAAATGTGAGAAGAGTGCGACAAATGTCTAAGAAAGCGACAGAAATGTGAGAAGAGTGCGACAAATGTCTAAGAAAGCGACAGAAATGCAAGAAGAGTGCGACAAATGTCTAAGAAAGCGACAGAAATGTGAGAAGAGTGCGACAAATGTCTAAGAAAGCGACAGAAATGTGAGAAGAGTGCGACAAATGTCTAAGAAAGCGACAGAAATGCAAGAAGAGTACGACAAATGTCTTAAGGCGCGCCCAAACGGTGCGCGTCAAGGGAATAAAATTGCATGCGCAAAGTTGAAAGACGAACGATCAATGTACGTATGCTACCTTATCTACACTGTGTAACACTGTGCAGACAACACTTAGCTTGTTATATTCTGTACAGTGGATCTAGCTATTTGCACTGTAATTTCTGTAACTTATTTTATAAATAGTCGGTAGAAGAGAAAAACTTCCTTTTCCCTAAAATTGTGAATGAATTGAAGAGTGAGTTCTTTGTTTTCAAGAGACATTCTGAAAATACATAATCTTGAATGAAAAACTTGTATTTTATTGTTCCAGCTATGTAACTTATTAAATAAATTTCGAAAATTGGTATTACCGTTAAAATAAAATAAGAATGAGGGAGAACTAAATGTTCCTTTACTATCACTGCAACACACCGAATAGAAATGGAATAATCAGTTCATTTTTTACGGCTCAGTATTCCGGATGACTTCGCTACGAAATACACCTTCTTTGGAGGAAACACACGAGAAAGAAGAACGATATTCCCGTCAGCTCTGGGGAAGCTTACGCTATTACATGCGTTCATTGTTTTTGACGAAAGGACGCATGCTTCAAACGCATGCGCTACGTGCGCTAGACGCATGCACAAAATTCAACGAAAATACGCATCATGTGGACGCGTCTTAAGAAAGCGACAGAAATGCGTGAAGAGTGCGACAAATGTCTAAGAAAGCGACAGAAATGCGTGAAGAATGCGACAAATGTCTAAGAAAGCGACAGAAATGCGTGAAGAATGCGACAAATGTCTAAGAAAGCGACAGAAATGCGTGAAGAGTGCGACAAATGTCTAAGAAAGCGACAAAAATATGAGAAAGTATAAATACAATATGCTTTTCACTACCACAAAAAAATTGCAAATTAATTTGTAAATATTTTTGTAATTATACAAATAACAAAGTAAGAAAAATTCTTTCCTACATGTTAACAAACAAAGTAAGAAAAATTCTTTCCTACATGTTAACAATCTTTGGTCTTTCCCATTTTAATTTTTTGTCTTTTGTTTTGTTTTTGTTTTTTTGGGAACCTGTATTTTTATTTTGTATTCAAAACATATGTCAATTGTCCATTATTAAAAATCGTATGATAACTTGTGTTCAAAAGTCAAATTTTAAACAAGATTCTCAAAATTAAAATTAACTTTACGTATTTGGTAAAATTCATTATTTTATTTTTTAACAACATTGTAAAAACAAGCTGGAAAAAAGGAATAAATAGTATCAAGTGTAATTTATCTTTAATAAGATCTGTTAATTTATTTGTAATAATATTTTAAAAAATCTTAAAAATAAATAAAGAAGATAAGAAAAATATTAAAATACTGGTTTTTCCCCTACTCCTTTATGTACAAAGGATATAAAATACACAGAATACATGGAATTTTACAAAAGTATATAGAATTGATAGTATAAGTACTTGTAGTCCTATTTTTGAAGTAATTTCTGTGGGTTTTTTTTCCTAATTTTAATTAATTGAGATAATTTTTTAAATTCTTCATATTCCTTTTCTAATGACGCAATATCCTCAGGATTAATAAATACGTTTTGCCAATCGTATGATTTTGTCGTTATTGTTTTTTGAGCTGTCGATAACATTAGTTTTGTCAATGTTGTAATATATTCATCGTCTAATATATCAATGACACCACAAAAAGTTTTTACAAGACCTAAGGCAGACATAGCAACTTGCGTTAAAAAGTCAACTCGATTTTGACTTTTATCTTGTAACGGAACGGGCTGATGAGGGAGAATCATAAACTTCAATACAGCTACATCTATTCGAATACCGTTTCTAGTACACTGCCAAGTAATTCTTGAATCCTTATTTAAAAAACGAATTAACTCATGAATTGGTATTCTCGAAATTAATGTTGTAATATTATTTAAAATTAATGGTGGAGAAGATGAACTATGGTTAGGTGTATATAAGTTACTAAGACCACGAATCGGACGTACAAGACCCTTTTGTCCCGCAAGAGTAAATAATTTCGTTCCCGGATAAATTGGTGCATCTATAGTTGCCGTTACAGCAATTGTAATTTCAAAATTCGATTCCGTTTCCATTACACGTTCACAAAGAACTTTCGTTTGTATGCAAGGAGTGTTATTTGCATTAATACCTGCTAAAAAACAAGTTTCTTTTATTTCAAGTATTAAGTAAGTGATACGTTTGTCATTATAAACCAATATTTTAGAATATTTACTCTGAATAATCATGTCTTCAATATCAGTAAAATCCGAACTATGAAATATTAACGCAAGCCATACATGCATGCAAATAATTGTACCGTTTATATTTCTGGACAGCAATATCGTTCGCCTGGGATCAGTTATTAATATTTTATCTCTTTCGTGAAGTTTTAAAGTGCGATTCGCATTTAAAATGTTTTTTTGTTTAATTCCAGAGTCCGCATCTATAATATATGCGTCTTTTTCCGTTAAGCCAGCTACGTCATCAAATGTTGCCGGTAACAAAATAAAAGAATTATCTACATCCGGATCTACAAAGTAATGTGGATGTTGTTCACGTCGAAGACTTCGAATAGCTTCATTACAATCTCCAGATTGTCCATCTACGTACACTTGTGAAAACCGTGCTAAAAATTCATTATGACGACTAAAATGAACGCTCGGTGCCGTATTAAGTATTTGGTCAAACACCATGTTACGTTTAGCTACAGGTGTATGTATAAATTCCGTACTCGTCGTTCTGCCCTTGACGAGTGTTTCTAATTCACAGTGTGGTCGTATATCAGTAAAATATGCATCGACATGCGTTTTTCCAAGCCAATATTCATGTTCCATTCGAGAACACAAAAGAGATACTTCCGTGTGTGGTATTACTAAATGTCGCATCAGTACTCCATCTGTTATGGTAATTAGAAAAAAATCCTTACCAATACCATATAATTGTACATCTCCTCGACAATGTCTTTTCATAAACATCGTTAACTCTATTTCGTCTTGTTTATGTTCCAAAAGTATGTTTGTTGGTATGTTCATAACAACCACACGTTTTCCTCCGTTATTTGTAATAGGTACGCATTGACGATGACGATACCACAGCAAAAGTAATTGATGTATCATTAGTATATCTTCATTTCTGCATCTGCTTTCAATTACACCCTCACATGCAAACATTTTTTTAGGTATTTTATTACTCTTGCCAACATATTGTTCGTCGATAAAACCTTTTCCGTCTGGATATGTAGCTGACGAAAATTGACGATTTCTATTTCTGTTCATAGTTGTATTATAGCTACAAACCAAAAAACGAATCAACCCAACATTAGATATAGTTACTAAATTGAATATTGTTGGTGTATTAGTGGGTTTTCGAAATGTTTTATTCGACGTATATCCATTATGAGATTTTTTATTATTATTTTCCATTTCATTATAGTATACATTATAATGCTTTTGTTCACGAACATCCAAATCATTATTATACATGTTAATTCTCAAACTGTGTCCTACTTCCAAAAGATAACCTCCACAAACATTTTTTTGAATGGTGCTTTCATCATGTTGTAAAAACCCACCATTTTTTCTAATATAACGATATAATAAAGTTGCAAAATTTTTAAAACATTTATTTTTCAATGAATCGATGTATATATTTGCATTTTGAATTTCGTGTGCAAAATACGTAAATATGCGTACATCATTACATATTATTTCCATTGTTTCTTTCTCTGTAAAATATTTATTGGTCGCACGTTGGAAAACGCGCTTGATATCGTCATTTGTTAATATGTTTTCTTCTGAAGCATCGGCTCTACGGCAAATAATGTTTCCCGAGTCTAATCCAACTGATAATTGCATTGTTTTATACCCATCTGGGTAATACATAACAACAGATTTAACAATATATTGTTGTGTAGATGCTTTCCCGCGCAAAACAAATGCATTTGTATTATTACATACTTCTGTACGCCACGAACAACGTAAATGAGAATTTATTATAAACGTTCCCCGAAACAAACGTGTTCGTTCACCATCAATACAAAATTTATAGGACGTCTTCGCAAGATCCAAAAGACGGGAATACACAATGTTCAATTCTACTTTCGATCCAATCATAACAGTCATTGCATCACACACATGACGATTATTATACGTTACACAACACGTGTATGTCTTGTTATTATTTTTAAACACATCCCGAAAATCTCGACTATCAGTTTCTTTTACCGATTCCGGATATAAAATATTGTCAGGATCTCCAAATATTTGTGCTTCACTTGATGAATTAGATGAAAGCGTTAATGGTGGAAAAGGAAATGCATTAAAATATACATTCACCAATTGTACAATTTTTGCCTTTGTACATAAACAAGCGACATCATAAAGGTAATAATCAAAGTCATCAATGATACGATCAAGTTGAAAAGATTTCATTTTTCAAGTTAAAACGATTTCCTTACAATATGTAGAGTATAGAAAGGATAATATGGTATTCAGCTCAATGAAAGTCATCGACTATACGAACAAGTTGAAACGATTTTATTTTGTTGTACACTACAACCCAATCAAAGTTGTCGACAATACAATAAAGTTAAAACGATTTCCTTTTGTTATATACTACAACACGTAGAGTATAGAAAGTAAAATATGGTATTCAACTCAATCAAAGTCATCGATTATATGATCAAGTTGAAACGCTTTTCTTTTGTTGTATACTACAACATGTAGAGTATAGAAAGGATAATATGGTATTCAACTCAATTTCAACGGAATAATGATCTGTATTGATGCTATCGTCGTATTTTATAATTGTTCCGTTGACGACAATCCTCGGATTAATGTCCCTTTTCGTTTGTGTTGGTTTTTGAGTCGATAGTTTTAGAGTTAAATTTCTAATTATCACAGACTCTGTTTCGATAAATGACATGAGTATTTTACACATACATGCGTGTTGGTAGTGGGTAATCAGAGTCTCTTCGGTCGCGTAACGTTTGTATTCTGTAGCTTGATTTGCACATAATTTTCGTTCTCGTTGTAAAACTTTATATACATGAATAAGTTTCTCTTCTTTTTTTTGTATTTCAATTTCTAAAGCATTCGGAACATTTAAATGAACACCTAATTCGTGAAGGGCATCATGGTTTGGTTTCTGCTTTGTTTTCTCATGTTCATGAAATTGTTCTAAGCATATTTCGATTGTCGGTATGTTTTTTTCGTATTTTTTATATTCATTTCCCAACTTTTGTCGAAGTATTTGTATTTCTCTTTCTAGTGCGCTTTTTTGTATATGTATTTCTTCCAAAGCCTTTTGTATTGTTTGTTGTCTTTTTTCTTTTGCTTGTTGTTCTTGTATTATTTCTTGTTGTAATGTGTCTAACTGTTGTTCCGTATGTTTTATTTTTTCTTTTTTTTCTTCCAAATCTATATTTATAATGTTCTTTGAGATTATTAAATTCTGTATTTCCTGTTCTAATGCGTTGATTGTCATTACGTGTATTTGTAGTTCTTTCCTTAGTTTATTATTTTCTTCTATTGTAATTACTACATCGTTGGTCATTTGCTTGGTTTTTTGTTGTTCTTCTTTATATTTTTGTCTTTCTTCATTTAATATTTCTTGTAGTCTAGTTATTTCGTTTTCATGCACTTTCTTTTGTTGTTCTAACATCGTTCTTTGTTGTTTTTCATCTTCATTTTGTTGTCTTTCTCTATTTAATATTTCTTGTAGTCTAGTTATTTCGTTTTCATGCGCTTTCTTTTGTTGTTCTAACATCGTTCTTTGTTGTTTTTCATCTTCAGTTTGTTGCTTTTCTCTATTTAATATTTCTTGTAGTCTAATTATTTCGTTTTCATGCGCTTTCTTTTGTTGTTCTAACATCGTTCTTTGTTGTTTTTCATCTTTATTTTGTTGCTTTTCTCTATTTAATATTTCTTGTAACTCTGTTATTTGTTTTTTGTCTTCGTTCATTGTTTCTTGTAATGTTGTAATTTGTTTTTTTTGTGTTTGCTTTTGTTGTCTTTCTTCATTTAGTGCTTGTCTTTCATTCTCTAATGTCTCGTTTAATGTCAATATCTGGTTTTTTTGGGATTTAATAATATTGTCTAATTCGTGTATTTCTGACAATTTCCCTTGGAGTTCTATTTTCTTTTGTTCTGTTTTGTGTAATAGACATTGTATTTCTTGTTCCAAATTTCCAATATTGTTTTTCATTTGTGTCATCTCCTTTTCCTTCTTTTGTATACAATTCTCGCATTCTTGTAATTTTGTTGTTATTTCATTTATTACCTGTTCTTTTTGTTGTACTTGTTGTATAAGTTGCGTTCGTGTGTCTGATAATGATTTATTGTCGTCTTTGAGTCTGTTTTTAATAATTTGTAATTCATTTATGATACGATTTTTTTCACTCACTTGTTTCCGTTTTGAGTCATGTAATTCACGTATTAAAATTTCACTATCATCGTATTGTCTTTTTAATATGCTTATTTTTGCTTCTTTTGTTCGTATGTCATCACGTAATTGTACTATTTCATGTTGGATCGATAACATTGATTTTGTATGTATGGAGATTGCATCCTCCGAGGTATTGTCTATGGAAAATCTGTTTAACACATCTTGTATATCTTGTTCTGCCGCTTGACGTTGTTTACTTAACATATTTATTTCATCTTCATACGTCTCTTTTTTTCTTTCCAGTTTCTCTATTTTTGTACGTAATGTTTGAATTTCGTGTTCTAATTTGTCTTTGTCCACATGATGTTGTTCTTGTAGAATTTTTATTTGGTCTTTTAGATTATTACGTTCCTTTTCTATGGCTTTTAATTCACTATTATTCACGTCCCTTGTTTGTAGTATGTCATTCATGGATGCAAGTACATTATTGATCTGCCTATATACTGGTTGTGTATTCTGCGTTCTCAGCGTTTGCCATCCTTTAATATTGTCTTGAATTATTGTAATTTCTTTCTTCCACGCGTTAATTTTATCTTTTATAGACATTTGTTATTTAACATTTGTTACATCGGTCATTAATCTTATATATCTTTCGTAGAGGATAAATATTGGTTCAGATAGTGACTAATTTTATTAAGACTACGAGAACATGTCGATAAAATATGTGTATCGGATAACCCGTTAATAATTAGTTTTGGACTAGTATTTTTATTCGTAGTGACATTCGTAACATTCACTGGCATTCCCCATTCAGCTGGTAGATTAAACTGCTCAATATTTACCGTTGACCTATTCTCCCCTAATTTAGCATTTACGATGACTAATGGCAACGTAATTATCATACACTCTGAATGTATACTTCGTGTCTTCTGTTTCTTTTTATCATCAAAGGGTTTTTTCTCATAAAGTTCTATTGATTGAGTATCTACTACAATTTTGCTAAAACATGGGTGCAATATACTTCCATCTGTACACTGGTTAATTTCTGATATTCGTATATTTTGTCCAAAGATATATTGAAACCGTGTTTGCGGAAAAACTTCTCTCAATACAAATAATAATTCTTTATTTTTATTTTTTTCGTCATGCATAAACCGAATAGATGGAAGGTTAATAATGCGATTAAATGTTTCAATACTAACCGCTTGTGCATATTTATCATAATTTACAATAAAACCATCTAAAGGATAAGCAAAAAATACGACACCACGTATTGTATTTCGACATTGTCGACAGTTATGTACGTATTTAAGGCAATAAGCAAGTACAACACAACCAAAACTATGTGCAAAAATATAACATGTATTATTATCCGTTATTTTGTGTATACATTTATGTAACGATTGTAATACGTATTTATTTGTTGGACATTGACGCCAGTCATATGGAAATGTGGTATAAGACGCTCCCATTTCATTCATAATACGTTTCATCCTACCATACACGTCTTGTGTGTATAGACCTCCGACGTATTCAATTGAATCCAAAACCTGCTCAGGCATAAGTACGGTTTCAGCCTCTGTAAGGAGACGTACAGCTTCATTATTAAACGAATAATTTGTTTTGAACGGTAAACGAAATATTGTTTTTAATAACGTTTTTATCACTTTTGAAGAATCAAGAGGTAACGGCCATACAATTTGGTATGGATTTGAGAAAGCTAATTGGGTTCCAAATAATCCCGGTATAAATAAAATATCAGGGCGTTGTTTCATTGCACACTCTTAAAATAAAAAAAATAAAAAAAAAGAAATATAAGAATAAAATATATGTAAAATAAATTCGAAATGCAACTCGAGTGGATATACATTATATTTTCTTTAATTATGTTAATAATATTAAGTATCCA
Organism: Acheta domesticus; assembly: GCA_031308135.1. Taxonomy (NCBI): domain Eukaryota; kingdom Metazoa; phylum Arthropoda; class Insecta; order Orthoptera; family Gryllidae; genus Acheta; species Acheta domesticus. The sequence continues at coordinate 91,121,601 of JAHLJT010008756.1, read as the reverse complement.
ATTGTATTGTATTATCAAACTTGTATATAAAATTAAAAAAATTGATACCATTTTATCAAATTCATTACAGTCCCAAATTGCACGTAATCTCGAAGAAATAATAACACGCGTATTAAAACGAAATACCCACGATTTTCTTCAATCACCACTTGTGCTTTCGCCTATAGCGGTACCATCTGCGCCTCCTCCTGAATTCAAACCACCTCCATACACAAACACGTCTGACAATGATCAATCACTATCATTTAATATTCAACAACCTGGATTAATCTCAACGTGACGCGTCAATCAGCATCTTAACCGTCTCGTGTTAGTTGTATATATTGCATAGAATTTGTACTATCTAAAACAGTTCGGTGACTTTTGCGTATAAAGTTCGATTCAAAAAATTGAATAAAAAGGGCATATTCATTATGTATGTTTTGTTTTTGTGTATTGTTCATATTTAAATAGGAATAGCAATACGTGAGTACAAGACAAAGGTGTTTAAACATTGAACGTTCGTTATTTTTGGTATTTTTAATAATATCGTTCATATGTGATACCTCAGAAACAACCCATTCATAGTGTTTATATTGATCGTCAAAAGTCAATAATTCTATCATTAAATTATCTACAACACATAATATATAATATTTGATTATTTTTATTCGTTTATGCTTCATATTAAGTAATGCTAACAACGTATCATTTTTGTCTTTTAATACTATCGAACACGGATGATGTAAAAATGTATTTCTTTTCGAAATGTAAAAAAATATATGCTTTAAGTAAAAAATTAATAATGCTGAATACTCTTTATTTTTTTTTGAATTAAAATTTACGGTATGTTTAAAACATGTATATATCGTAAATATGACATACGCATATGGTGTTGGTATGTACTTGCTTGTGACATTCATATACGATTGTAATTCAGGATAATGTTGTCTTTTATAACACAAACAATAAAGCTTCAACATTTTATCGAAAAAACGAAAAATCCTTTAATAATCTTAAACATATAAATTAAAATCGTTGCAGAAAATACAATATGAATATTATATATAAAAAGAATAACTATTGTAATTATAATAACACTAGTTACCAAAATTATTTTCGTCGTTAATATATTGCTTACTGTTTGTATAAAGGTGTTGGGAAAAGAACGTAGAATTGGTTGTTCTATAGATAGTATACGCGTATGAGTATATACAAACTCGTAAAACTCAAATTGTTTTATACAATGGGTTTCCATTGACTTTAAAATAATAGGTAAATGCATTTGTGTTATGTACATTATAGGCGTCATATGTCTTGTCTGTCGTGATTCCGTGTAGGTATGTGCAATACCTTTACCTAGTTCATATCCAAAGTTACTTGTTAAATGTCCGGTTTCGTTTAATTTTAAAGGATCAGTAATTAACAATATTATATCAGCTATAGCAAATGCTATTAAAGTAATTTCTATAGCTGCAAATACAACGTTAACAACAGGAATGAACGATAGGACAGAACTCAAAACGGTCATACAAACAAGTTTAACGACTATTCGTTTGCAAATATTAACAGCAATTGTTCGACCTATCCTACGACCGATAGTAGATGTTAATTTATGTGATAAGTACACGGGAACTTTCTGTAAAACCGCTAAGGTTTTTTTCTTTACAATATTTAAACTTATGGATAACGATACGTCAGCAAAAATATACCCTACCATTTCTCCTACGATTTTACCCCAATTCTGTTTAACATCATCGAATGCCGAATCAATAAATGGATTTCGAAGAAAATTATTTATACCAGAACGTATGTTTTTTTGAATTTTTATTTCGTATTCACGAAACCTATGAAGCCGTACGAGATATTCGTACCAATCTCGTTCAAGAGACACATCAATATTGTTCACATACATTATATATCCACTATACATATCATACGTTTGTGTACTAGAATAAAAATTAGTCCATATTTCTTTATCTTTGTTTATTTTTAACAATTGAATAAGATTACTTAAGGGTAAAGGTTTCTTTAAAATTTTAGTATTATTTTTACGATCTTGAGGTTTTTGTTGGATGTTCATTCGATAATACTCACTAGGAACGTACAATCCAATCCCATCTTCTGTTTGACGTGTAACATGAGGTACATCGTTAAATCTCGTTTTAATTTTACCAAGAGTACCTTTAATGATTTTTGTTAAATATTCTCCTATAAAAAATGCAGAAACGTGTTGTCCGATAGTTAACGAACATGCACCTGTCGTACCCAATTCCATTCCGTTTATATTACAATATTGAGGAGATAATTTGCCATAATAATGAAGATCTCGATGATAGAGTAATATTCGATCTATACCTATTTCAAAGCCAAAAGGAACTCTTGTCGAGTCAATTAACGGTGCAAGCACGTTTGGAGACCCAAAAACATAGATAGGTCGAATGTCCATACATTGGAATCGCATCGTTTCGTCGTTAAAAACAACATGTGGTAATCCAGATTTTTTTCTACGTCTACCTTGTGTATTATTTTTTTCTTCTTCTTCGTCCACAGTAAAACATACATTGTCACATAAATTAAATTCTTTTTTATTATTACCATCTACAAATTTAACGTAATGCTTTGTATTCTCGTGAACATTTTGAAATCCTGCTTCGAAGCCATTACATAAACAATCTTCTTCAATCATACCCGGTATAATATCGATACAGTTTATGTATTTATGAGCATCAGGTTCAAACATTAAGGTACTATAGATGGCATCATGAAGACCGTAGATGTCACTGGATGCCGATCGAATGAGCATACTTATACTTTGACCAATAGGTGTCATAAGACATTCGTTATACATATGAACAAGCGCATAATTAGAAGCGTAAATATCTGCTAACTCTGAAATTTCCTGTGAATGAATATCTAAATAACCATATGTTATCGCGTACAATATATTCATATTTTAAATGTAGTACCTTTAATATAATCTTATATAATAACACTCAGTTTTAGATTTGTTCTTTCATCTTTTTATGAATTTTTTCAATATTGAGAGCTTGTTTCCATACTTTAATTTTATCACAAGAGGAAAATTGATAATCCACTATACCAATAGGTATTACAGCTGTTGATATTCTTGGTATTGTATTTACATCAATAGGAAGTTTCTTCAATAGATGATTTATTACCATGCCATTCATAGCATCCGGATCGATGAATTCAGAAATATTGGAAATATTTCCAAACACTGGGCGAGTAAGAAGTAATGAAGAACTGTAATATGAATATTTACTTTGTATAGGAGAACAAACGTCAATATCATGTAAACGTGAAGGATGTAGACGCTCGTAAAAAAGTCCGTTTTGACACAATGCATCGTCGTATAAAGGTAGTGTATTAGACTTAAATTCGTAATTTGAATTAACAAAATAATGTTTTCGATTGATACCACGTATATGTATATTATTACCTCTACTATCTACCACTCCGTCACAATTAGAAGGAATCAAAGTTTGAAGAACATTGGGATTACGTAACAAACAATCTATATTATTAATAAGTTTTTCTTTATTTTTCTGCGATAATGAATTTCTACAAGCAGAGACTTCATCACCTTTGAAAATACCTTGAAACAAATCAAGACATTCGAACGACGAATCATCCATTTCTACCGCAGCAGTAGCAAAGCCTTTACAAATATTCTGATTTCCATGTTTATTATCAGTACGTACAACAACAATAACTGGAGTATTTGTTTTCCATGAACTTGGAGACAATATTAAAATAATAAAATATAAAATAATAAAAATCCAATATACAAACATCATAAATCATCACGTAGTTGGAGTAGTAATCTTAATATCATTTAAATATTTATAGAACGAGTTAATCATATTTATTTTACTACATATTATTCCTATTAAGATCCCTATCATAAAGATACAAGTACTTTTAATATCACAAAAAGAAAATATCAAAAGCAAAATTAAAATAAATATTAAGAAACATACGAGGTGTCCTAAATTCAATTTATTAGTAAACATTGTATTTAGTATAAGAGTATTGTATAAATTCGCAACAATATAATTTTTTTATTTATCCTACTTGTCTTATTATCAATAACATGAAATTACGATCTAATAAATGTTATAGCAGGAAAACACCCAAATCGAAATCCAAGTCTAAATCCAAATCACAAAACGCGTGTACACAAAAATCATATGTTCCTGTAACTTCAACACCATTGTCTCATACACGCCTCACTGTTGTGCCTATGGAACACACCCTAGTACCTATACAGCGTGCTTTCATGCCACATCGTATACCATTGAACACTCGAGGCTTAAAAAGCAATTCCTTACCACCCTCTTTGAAAAATACATCATATAGTATAATACCATATACCGTACCAAGACATAAAAAAAATAGACCAAGTATATATCATAAAAATAACGATGTAGTATATTCCGTAAATCAAATAAGTAAGAGTACTCCACTATTAAAACATAAACAAGTGAATCTACATTTTAAAGTAACGAAAAAAATTAATAAACATCTCTACGGACACTCAAATATAGATTCCGAAACATTCCAAAAACAATTTGAACGCGACAATCGTCAACGTGTTGCAAATATTTTGAAAGTAGCTGCGAAGCTGGCAAAACGATGAGTATAAATTCCAACGCATCTACGAATTTCAATGGACTTTTGTTAAATGACGATGGAAGTATAAGTTTAGAAAATATCGATATTAATCCCAATGAAGCGATAAATTTGAATCCGAACGAGACTGTAAATTTCAATGACTGGTTAGAGAATTCATTAGGTTTGTTACACACACACCCTCCTGATAATCCTACAGCAATAGAATCACGAACATTACTATCTCCTAGATCTCATACAAGATCGAACGCGTCTAGGACAAGATCGAACGCGTCTAGGACAAGATCGAACGCGTCTAGGACAAGATCGAACGCGTCTAGGACAAGATCGAACGCGTCTAGGACAAGATCGAACGCGTCTAGGACAAGATCGAACGCGTCTAGGACAAGATCGAACGCGTCTAGGACAAGATCGAACGCGTCTAGGACAAGATCGAACGCGTCTAGGACAAGATCGAACGCGTCTACGACAATACGCAATGCATCGAGGACAAGGTCCAGAACATCAACCCAGAGATCCAGAACGTCAGCCCGGGAATCCAGAACATCAGCTCGGGGATCGAGAACGTCAGCACGGGGATCCAGAACGTCAGCCCGGGAATCCAGAACATCAGCCCGGGGATCGAGAACGTCAGCACGGGGATCCAGAACGTCAGCACGGGGATCCAGAACGTCAGCACGGGGATCCAGAACGTCAGCACGGGGATCGAGAACATCATCCCAAGGATCAGGAACTCAAAGATCAAATACATCTACATCTTCAGATTTCGGTAGCACAAATAATCAAATCGAAGACACTGATTACAGAATAATTGAAAACACAAATCCTGGAATAATGGATACTAGAGAGTTCGACGAATTGGCTGAAACTAGTCATGAAGTTCTAAATTATCCATATGCAAGTATTGTAGCAAATGTAAAAAATATTAGCGAATTTAATCGTAGATTAAAACCTGAATATTTTCGAGTACCAATCAACAACGAACATATAACCAATATTTATAATCACTTAATGAATGAAAATTCGAAATGTATAGATCGTCATAAAGGACACACTGTGGACTGTAAAAAAACCTTAAATACCACAATACAATTTATACCATTACCAAATATAGATCTCATAATGACACTTTTTAAATTTACACCACCAGTATTAAATAATAGTACAGTAGAAACAATTATAAGTAATACATCTCTATTATTACGCTATATTATGTTATTAATAGAACTTGGAAACGCGGACGAACTTTATAAAGTAAAAAAGAACACCGCAAAGAGTTTTTTTAAAACATTACAACAAGTGAAAAAACGAATTGACAAAGGTGATAATGAAGCTTCACAAAATTTTTTATGGATGTGGGCAAATGAAGCTAATAAACAAAATCACGGAGATGGGCAGTTTATAATAGAGTTAATGAATAAAATTACGAATATATTAAAAATAGAAAGCAACGACCCAATATTATTACAACGTACAAAAAAAAATATTTTAAATAAGACATATGATCAATTATATAATATTGTAAAAGAGTATTATAATTTTTATGAAGAGCCAAAATATTATACTATATTCTCAGACATTCCAAAAAAGTACTTAAATATACCATATCGAATAAAACATACTAGACAAGGACGTACCGGACAAACAAAATTACTTGTAAAACATTATTAAAAATGTATGTATTTCCGTTTAAAAAATATTGTAATGATAAATCACAAGTACATAATCACATCAAAACGTTAGCAAAATCTTGTTATGATAACATTGGTGATTTAGTTTGTTATCACACACCTATTAAACTTATGGAAAAAGATATTAAACAGAAAAAAATTCCTTGGTTAAAAGAATATAAAGACTGTCGTTTAGTTCATGTCATACACATGCGTACTGATTATTATATGAAATATCTTGACTATAAAGACAAGTACCTACTTGATCATCCAGACATTACATCGGAACTTGAAAAAAGGAAAAAGAATCGACAAACTGTAGCTATTTCATTGTTAACAGGTTATCCAATTTTTCTAAAATAAATAACAAAAAAGGAAAAAAAGAATCGATAAGTTATCCAATTTTTCTAAAATAAATAACAAAAAAGGAAAAAAAGAATCGATAAGTTATCCAATTTTTCTAAAATAAATAACAAAAAAGGAAAAAAAAAAAAAAAAAGAATCGATAAGTTATCCAATTTTTCTAAAATAAATAACAAAAAAGGAAAAAAAGAATCGACAAGTTATCCAATTTTTCTAAAATAAATAACAAAAAAAGGAAAAAAAGAATCGACAAGTTATCCAATTTTTCTAAAATAAATAACAAAAAAGGAAAAAGAATCGACAAACTGTAGCTATTTCATTGTTAGCAGGTTATCCAATTTTTCTAAAATAAATAACAAAAAAGGAAAAAGAATCGACAAACTGTAGCTATTTCATTGTTAGCAGGTTATCCAATTTTTCTAAAATAAATAACAATGTTCAACACTGAAGAGTGGATTTGAAAATATCAATGAAATATTTTTGAAATTGTAAGTTATTGAACCCAAAATTATTATATATATAGGAATATATATACGTAGGAATATATCGATATATATTATTACTCTCTTTATATATATATTTAAATCCATTTTCAATTATCACATCATGTTAAATAGCAGTGGTATAGATTTTGTTTCTGAAATCATATCTAATTGTAAATATAACCCAAACAATATCGATCATAAAAAACGTATTAAAAGATCATTTATACATTCTAATTCTCGAACATTTATTCGTTCAGATTTCGATACGTTATTTGGAACAGGTACAAATAAACATTCAGAATTATATGTACGCGATGAATATCTTCAAGAATTGGATAAAATACGATATAATGAAAATTTTAAAAATGCATTTGATTTTAAAAGTATATCTTTAAGTAGTAGTGTTGTTCATCGTGTCGTGTTCGATATAGATTGTATAAAATGTAAAGAATCTAATTTTGGCCATGAAACGGATCCAAAATCGACTCTAATATTTGTTAATCACATTCGTACGTTTTTATGTAACGTTACAGGTGAAAATAACATTCCTATATACGTTACATGTAGTACTAGATCACACGGTATACACATAATTACACATTTATCTGTTCATCATATGATTTTTATTAATATTCGAAAATATATAGATCAACACTTTGTAAAACAATATCTACCAAGTGAATACACTTTAGATCTAAACGGGTGTTTCTGTATACCGTTTAATCGACATCATCATTTAACATTTTATCTTAATAAATCTGGTACAGATTTAATATCCGGAGGACGAGCTGCCGATGTATCTGTCGTCGCTCTTGATTCTCATTATTACGATACAGAAAATGAGAAACACCGTGATTCGTGGAGTGGTATCACGCGATTGGTGCAATTTAATATTGTCTCTTCAAGTGATTGGTTTTTCAAGAACAAGAATCATGAAAGACATGAAGAAAACCTAGCAGATGATATTAATATCAATCAATACGATATACTGAACGACATAGGTAAAGATCAAAATGACAATATAGAAACAAATACATATACGAAAAGAAGAAATAATGTGGAACACAACAACACAAAAAAAAAGGCGAAAACGGAACACATGCAAGAATACATTGATATGGAAGTAGAAGAGGAGTACCCAAGTTTTAATCCGTTCGATGTTCGTAGTTTTAAATTCAATGCATCAATAGTAAAATGGTTTTTAGACAATTCATACATTCGTCATCCACTTTCGAACATGCAAAAAATTGTAAGAAAACGAGCTCAAAGTAAAAACAAAGTGTTTCAAATTTCTACAGCATTCCGAAATGCATATTTTATTGATAAATTAAATACACGGAACGATTGGAAGTATTTTCCACCATTTGCAGACGATATCAAACGTTTTACGCAGGCACGTTTCTGTAGAACAGCGTGTATTCCTGTATACAATCACCTTAAAACAATAATCGCTTGTAAAGAAGACAAAAAAAATCAATTCAAAGAGAGTTACGAATTTTTATTTATTATTGATACTGTATTTAATTTGTGTTTTAACGATGCATACGTTGCTACAACATTAATTGAAATCGCCAATCAATATACTTGCAAAGAACATTCAAATTGTTTACAAAATGTACAACAGTTACGATCTCATATATCTGTTCAGAATATTACCCAATATTTGTCAGCATTTTCGACAAAAAAGAAAAATGAGAATACCGAAGAAAATACACAAGAACCGTCGTACGAAAATGATAATATAAATCAGCAACAACAATTTTACAAACTCGGGTGGTCTATGTTATCTTCACTAGAAAAACAAAATATTGTCTTTGATATAATACATTATTTATTTATTCATGAATCCGTAAGTTGCGTTTTCGCAGACTTAATAACTTTCAAAAATCTTTGTATGGAAGATATTGCGTTATTTGGTTTATTAGTATGCGATGAAAGACAATTTTCATACCCGTGGGTTTTATTAAACTATTCGCTATCATCTGAGAAAAAAATAATGTTTAACGCATTCACGCGTCAACGTACAGGCGGAAGTTCTATAGTGTCCGTACTAATTCAAATGGGATTTCTTTCTTTTAATAAAATGAACGAAGTCGTCAGAAGTGCTGGGTCCAGCTTCAAGGTATTCGTTCGTTTCATCCACGATGTTTTATCTGGTCCAATACAAAATACATTTAAAAATATACGACATTTAAAAAACATTTTAGGAATCACAATTCTATTCAGACATGATTTTATAACATTTTTAAAAACATACGTTTTACAAATGATGAAAAAAGGAGAGGAAGTATGGTACTATAATTGTGAACAATATGTGGAATTGACGAACGTAGCCACTTTGGCCTCTATATTAGACATGGAATTCAAAGTAAATCACACGGGATATCCAAATATCACCATGATGAATGCAATTAACGATGATCATCCTAAAGTAGAAGCTTTAATATCACGTTTCTACCCTCTTGAAGACAGAGATTTATGTTTTAATGGGCGAATAGATTTTAATACATACGCCAATAGTTTTGAATGTTTATACGGTTGTCATTTTACCTTTTTATTTGGTGACACAAATGCCGAGCATAGTACACATTTTGACGTAGATGTGTACGATATTCACGTATCTTTACATAATAATATCCCAGATATTATTTTTGAATCAATATTATCTACTTTTGGAATAATCTTGAGACAAGGTGTTCTTCCACCATTATTAGATCCATATGCCATTCATATGGCACGTAATCAAGAGAATGGTTATACACGAGCTTCCGTGTCTATACAGGAATATAACAGTATATTAAATAAATCGAATCATTTTCCTAAAACAGTACAATATATACTACACGTATGTTTATTCGATAGAGAAGAAATGGAAAAAGTTTGTCCTTATGCAATACATTTTATAAAAACATTCCATTGTATTTTACTATATTTCATACATGTGACAAAAAAAATTCCTCATTTTAAAAATATTTTCTTCGATCTTCAAAGTATAATTGATATAATTATATCTATTGAACCGTTTGCTCAAATAGGCATTGATATTACAAATAATAACACTAACAATGATAGTAGTGACCAAGGTAGTACTGATAGTGGGAAAACTGAAAATATTCCGTCTGATTTGCAAAATATAGTCGATAACGAATGTGATACAGGAACTTTGTTCATTGATAATACTGGAACAGAATTACCCGTAAGTGGTCAATATATAATGGAATTAAATGAAGTTGAAAATATATCAAAATCAATGGAATATTTCACTATGGAACGATTGCAAAACATAGATCAATTGAAAAAATATTTAAATAAGCTAATGTTACAACATACTCATAACAACGACACGGAAACAACATGGTCGACGTCGTCACAAACGTCGTCCATAAACCATGATAAATGGTGGAATTTTTCTACGGAAAATTTTAATGTGAATAATAAATATGCTTTTCAACAACAAAATAATACACAAATGGGTCAATTGAACGATACGACGTTTATCAAGAGAGTACGTAATAAAATAAAACAACACTTGAAAATGTTCCAACAAACCGAAAATCAAAACAATGACTATGAACTCTTCGTTAACGTACTCAGTGATGAAACAAAACAATATTTTCCACTTCCACAGTCTATCATATCACAAGAAAAATGTGACAGGAGATTTTTATTTACAATATTTTTATTTACAGTATTTCTCGTTAAACGTTCGTATTGTTCAAAGACTATCAATGATGATATTTTACTTCCACAATGTTTAATACAATACATAATAAACAATAACGTATCTATTCGAAATACTTTGTGGATGTTTGGGGAAATTGTATCTCCCTTTGACTTTATCATCGAGGACAATATGCCGTCCTCACAACGAGATGTTCATTTTTTTAGAGAATTTTTATACGGTTATAATGGTATAAATTTTGTATCCCTTATTCGAGACATTACAAGTAATTCTAATATACTTAGTGAATATGGTGATGTTGAACAACTTATTAGGCGAGAAATGTTTCTTCACAACCAAAGACGTTGGTTACAATCACTTTTCGAACATAAAGACATTGATATATTTTTCGAAGACAAACATTTACGACCTATGAGCAAAGACGATGTCAACCTTTTTCAATCTACAGCAACGATTCAAGATGAAAATCGTCGTAAACAATCTCTTGTAGATTTGGTAATATCTGGAGCTTCCTATACAAGATACATAATTGAAGTGTGTTCATTTAACATTTCGACAATACGAGCCATAGAAAGCGTATTTCATTTAATCATTTATCCAGGTAATTGGATGAAACAAATAATAGTGTTGGTCGGACCTCCAAACACCAGCAAAAGTTCTTTTCTTTCAATTTTGCTCGGAGCATTTAATCTCGTCTCCTCAACTATGGGCGAGGAATCAGGTAAAGATAATCAACCATGGAAATTTTTAGTAGAAACGCAACGCGCCCTCATTTTAGATGAAAAAGAGATTCCAAAATCTGCAAATGAGATTTGTACAGTCCTACCTACATCGACTAGAAAACATCATGGAAACACACAATCTATGGTCGCTACGAACGGAAAACTTATTTTTGGGTTGAATCAACTCACCTACATTAATGGTCATGCGTTATTTATGCGTCTATTTTTAATTGTTTTTGAGCATAAATTTATTAATCAAGTACCTGATGATTTTATAGTGACTCGTCGAGACTTTGCCCATTTTTTACAAAATAGAATCACGCCCGTAGACAAAAAGACATTGTATAATTTAGTAAGTCAATTTTCATCTGTAAAAGTAGATATACAAAAAATGTTTGATTATATTTTACATGATAGGTTGAAAATGGCCATTCAATGTTTAATTCCATCAATTTTTTTCGGTTTTAATGCAGTAGAAAAACGATCTCGTGTAAAAAAACTTGAAAGTCAACTATTAATAACATACATTCGTTCTCTAACAATGATATTTCTGCGACATTCTTCAAACGATGATAGAGAAGACATTCCAGTAACTATGCCATCGGAATCAGAAACTGCACGATATTATCGTCGAGAAGGATGTCCTGAATATAGATTTATAGATGATTTAAAAATTATTGGTACTAGTCGATCAGTAAATATAGTGACAGAGGCTGAAATAAAAGAAATTATATCACGTTATATATCAAAGCAGGGTGGCCAAGTTTCGAAAACAAACATTTCAAAAATGTTCACCTGGTTTGCCGATCATTTAGCATCATTTATTGAACCTGACCGTTCTTTAGGATTGAAATTCAGATTGACCGGTAATAGAACATTTCAGGATCAACTTCAAGAAATACGACGCACAAACGACAGAAGAAATTTTACTATAGATAAGAAATTTTAATGTCATAAATATAGATATGTATGAAGAATGTAGTATCTTCCTTATTGCTCCTTTCCCATCTCCCCTATTATACGCTGAATACAATGATATACGGAATCTAACTTAGGTATAAATATTTCATTGCATAAAAATTGTTCTAAACATCTTTCTAACTGTGCACCAATTGTTTCGATACGAATACAATTACTTTCAAGAATATTAATGATAAAATCATATAACATGTGTGCAAGCGATATCATTACAATTTTGTGATTATCATTATAAATTAATTGTGCTTGTATACGTACAATATACATATCTCTAAGACTAGAGAATATACTTTCAAACATAATAATACGTTGTGAACGACGTAAATTACAAATTCGTGATGCAGTTAAATCTATGAGATGCAAAACAAACGCTTTTGCTTGTAATGTTTTTACAAACGGATATTTGTTACCATCTATTAATTGATCTATGAGAATTTTATATGAATCATTATGTTGCGACTGTATCACGTTTTTTCGTATATGTTTATTTTGAATTGCCAATGTTTTAAACAAACAACATTTCTTTTGCTTGTGTAAGAAAATTATAATATCCGTAAAATTTCGTTTCCTATAGAAAAGCTTTTTTTGACTCGATTTCTGAAATAATATATTTTCAAAGCGTTCTTCACGAGAATTACCATCGAGTAAATTATGCCAAGGTTCTGCCCTCCATGGAGTTAGAAAATTTGATTCGTTATGAAACATAAATACGAAAATTCTATTGATAATTATGTCTAATGTATTGAAATCATGATTTTGAATTTCTCCCTGTTCTAATATCTCAAATAACAATGCTAATGTAACAATTTGATCGATTAACGAAACCATACACGGATTCTGTTGTACATCGCATAATTTAGCATCTAAATATTGTATTAAACATTTAGCATTTTTTGGCATTTCGTTAGAAGGTCGCACAGTATGCGAAAGGATATACCGAATATAAAATATATTAATTAACATTTGTTTATTAGATTCAATGTAAGAAATCATATTATCCAAATACTTTTTAATAGAATCTTTTTCATCATTTTGAAAAGATTTTTCAACATTTGTGTTATAGAAGTTCTTTAAAGATCCTAATCCTATGTCTATACAATATTGAATAACAATCAACACTTTTTTATTATAATCAACACCTTGTTCATGGCTTTCCGTGAAATATAATAATCGAATCGCATTATAAATATTATGAGAAATGTGTAAAGAAGAAAATAATATATGAATTTGTTTATCAGTAAAAAGCGTAATTTTACACTTATTAATAAAATATAATGGTAATTCAATATGTATTTTTTTTACATCCATTTTTTTATTTTTATACTCTTAGATACATAAATTACAATATAATTTGTTTAATTACCATTTCTACTTTAATACAGAAGTATTGTTTACAATCTTGAGTACATAAATTATAGTACAACAATTTTTAAGTATTGTTTACATTCTTGGATACATAAATTATAGTACAACAATTTTTAAGTATTGTTTACATTCTTGGATACATAAATTATAGTACAACAATTTTTAAGTATTGTTTACATTCTTGGATACATAAATTATAGTACAACAATTTTTAAGTATTGTTTACATTCTTGGATACATAAATTATAGTACAACAATTTTAAGTATTGATTACAATCTTGGGTACATAAATTATAGTACAACAGTTTTTAAGTATTGTTTACAATCTTGGATACAACAATTTTTTAAAAAGTACCATTTCTACATTAACACTCAAAAAATAAAATATTTAGAATAATATATTTAACCTGAAATAAAATTATCCCATTGATTGTTCTTTATTTCCAAGATTATTTTAGTATTGTTAATCATGTATGATTTTAATTTTAAATTATGCATATTTCTTTCTATGAATTTTGTAAATTTTGAATTTTGTAAAAAAAATGTATTTAATAATGTGTGAACATAATACAAAGTTTCTTCCATATGTAATACAAATTCTAATCGAGATACATAAAAATGTACACGCTGTCTTTCTTCTGAACTGAACAATACAACAGATTTTGTTCCAAAGAAAAAGAAAAAGAATATACTTAACATGGAAATCAAAAGTATATTATATATAATATGGTTTAACAAAAATTCTACAAAATTTTCATTTCCATCTTCGTTCATGATTTGTAAAGATCGTTGGATAAACCAACACGACATAATAAATGGAAGAAGTTCTATACAATAATAACAGCACTTCCATATGAAAAAACGTGAATAGTCACTAAGTAAAAAGATGAATTCAACAAAAACAAGTAAAATAATAACATCAACATAAGAAAATGAGATAGAGCGATCACCTAAAAATGCTATTATGGAAAAAAATATTAATACTTGTACCCAGCATCGAAATACTGTAATGAACGAAGTGAAGCGAGAATCCCATGAAACATAATAATAAAGAATTGTAATAATACTCTTAAAGCAAAAAAACAAACAAATGAAAGTACCGAGTACATTATGTATGTCATAGATATCACATACTATGAAGGAAAACACAAGAAAAAGAGCAAAAATGAAATAAAGAAACGTGAACAATGAAATAATGATTTTATAACATTAAATTTCATATGTAGAATACATAATATGAGGGGATGTAAAATAATATATGGAAATTTTTTTACACATTAAAAACAAAGCTTCACAAGTAAAACGTTCTATTTCGTTACCAGTAGTGTCAGAATATCGAAGAAATCCTACATCTACATCCACTTCGTGTTGAGTAAAATGTACTCGTTTATCCAAAAATTTACACAATAACTCCTTCGACATATAATCTAAGGGAGTTTTGCCATAGTTATTTTGCAACCTAAAAAAGCACCGTGTTCTATTATTTTATCCATAAAATATAATTCTAAACAATGTGTCGTGTCAGAATTCATGGATTGTACAGCAATATGTAATGGGGTTTCTCCAACTTCATTTGGAGCATTCACTAACTTTTTAGATTCGTTATGTTGTAAAACATCGTCTAAACACTTTTCAAATTCTTCCATTCTTTCCCGAGCCTTGTTGTTAGATTTCTCTTGTTCTTCTGTCTGTTCCGGAGCTTTGTCGCTAGATTCTTCATCTGTCTTTTCCGGAGCTTTGTCGCTAGATTCCTCCTCTGTCTGTCCCGGAGCTTTGTCGCTAGATTCCTCCTCTGTCTGTCCCGGAGCTTTGTCGCTAGATTCCTCCTCTGTCTGTCCCGGAGCTTTGTCGCTAGATTCCTCCTCTGTCTGTCCCGGAGCTTTGTCGCTAGATTCCTCCTCTGTCTGTCCCGGAGCTTTGTCGCTAGATTCCTCCTCTGTCTGTCCCGGAGCTTTGTCGCTAGATTCCTCCTCTGTCTGTCCCGGAGCTTTGTCGCTAGATTCCTCCTCTGTCTGTCCTGGAGCTTGTCGCTAGATTCCTCCTCTGTCTGTCCTGGAGCTTTGTCGCTAGATTCCTCCTCTGTCTGTCCCGGAGCTTTGTCGCTAGATTCCTCCTCTGTCTGTCCCGGAGCTTTGTCGCTAGATTCCTCCTCTATCTTTTCCGGAGCTTTGTCGCTAGATTCCTCCTCTATCTTTTCCGGAGCTTTGTCGCTAGATTCCTCCTCTATCTTTTCCGGAGCTTTGTCGCTAGATTCCTCCTCTGTCTGTCCCGGAGCTTTGTCGCTAGATTCCTCCTCTGTCTGTTCCGGAGCTTTGTCGCTAGATTCCTCTTCTGTCTGTTCCGGAGCTTTGTCGCTAGATTCCTCTTCTGTCTGTTCCGGAGCATTGTCGCTAGATTCCTCTTCTGTCTGTTCCGGAGCTTTGTCGCTAGCTTTGTCACCGGAGTCATTTTTTGAATGAAATTTTTCACGATTACGTATGCCCTTAATCATATAATGTAAAACAGTTGATTGATTTACACGCATCAATGATGGCTTTTTCTTCAGAAGAAGTCCAAGTATTTTCCAATTACCCTTTAATGCGGCATCTTCCGTTGCTGTGAGTACGGACGGTCGAGTCCGATTTACATCTGCGCCGAACTCTAACAGTAATTCTATAGCTCGTTTCATGTCCTTTTCAACTGCAATCTGTAACATCGTTTGCCTTCCATCGTGTCGATTTAAAATAGCGGGATTTTGTTTTACTTTTTCTGGCAAACATTTAGAAATTCAGATTCTAATTTGAAATAAAGTAAAAAAAAATGCCTCGTTCGAATGGTTTTTCTGGTGGTAGGTAACCATTGTAGTCAGACCATTGTTTCAGCAATATTCGAGTAGTAATTCTTGACTTCATATGACTTCCCAGATCTTCGTCATCAATACTACAACCATAAGATAACAACAATTCAACCAACGCCTTATTCTGATGTTGTACAGCAATAAATATCGGTGTAATGCCACTTCTGTTACGATGATTTATATCAAGAGGTATTGATTTTTCTTTACAAAAATCCAACACCTTTTTAACACAACACATTAGTTGTGTGAAATTGTCTGCACTCTTCATCCCTTGTCTACAGAGGACATGTAATACGTTGTCTCCATCAATAGTGAGTGCATTGGGATTGGAATATTCCAAGAAACTGATTATAAATGCTGTATTAAGGTTTTCAGCAGCGATGTGTATTGGACTAGAACCATCGTATAAAACTATTTGCTTGATGCACCATTCTGCAGTAATATCATTATATAGAATACATTGTATTTTTGTAACATGCATATTCTAACAATGTCATTTTTTTCAATCCAAATCTGCGGTTAATATCTATACGACTACACATAGATTTGAAACACATAATATCATTATAAGTACATTGGTATTTTTAACCATAAATTCAAGTACTCTCTGATTACTCCAACATTATTATAATTGTCGTTATTACTTACAAAGCACTAAATATCACTGGTTATTATCGGAGCTGTTCAATTACAAAGCACTAATTATCACTGTTATTATCGGAGCTGTTCACCTACAAAAGCACTAAATACACAGTTATTATCGAAGCTGTTCACTTACAAAACGCACTAAAATTTACTGAA